>JARQSW010000396.1:173023-265148 GCA_030142375.1 Calameuta pallipes
TCACCTACTCTGCTTCGTATCCTTGTCGCCAATTTCATTACACAGAAAGATAGACCAATATTGAAAGTAATCTTTACCTGAACAAGGCAGCGTCTGCAAAGGTCGGCCTTTACCAAAGACTTAGCGACCCATCTCGCAGCATAAGCAGCAGATCTATCAACCTTGGTGAAGTCTTTGCCGGAAAAAGCGCCACCTCCATGTGCTCCCCAACCTCCGTATGTGTCGACGATAATCTTACGACCCGTGAGGCCAGCGTCGCTCTGAGAGAGAAAAGCAAGAGATGCATTCGCAGTTTACTCATTGGAACGATCACGTGAAAGCGATAAACGCGGGGATTTTAAAGCACGTTTGCCAAGTCGAAAGTTTATTGTTTTCGTCGGTTAATCCGTGACGAATATTTATAAGTTTTACTCTCGTTCTCCTACCACAACGATCGATCCCGGCTCCGCGCAAGCTCATCTCTTTGCTAACGATGTAGTCAATCACGCGACCGAGTTATCATCGACGGTAAAAGAAAAAGCAAAGAAATTCATGTTGACCAGGGAAAATGAAAAGGCCAACAAAATGGTGCTCTCGCCTCCTTGGTAGGGATACCAACGGGATCGATAAGATTGACGAGCCAACGAGCGTCATGCGCTCTCCGATCTTGGCAATTTCGTCAGTTCCTCGGTTCTGTCTTAATGCCGATGAACGATAATGCGTTTTAATTACATGACAGTTTCTGGACGCGGTTCAAGCGAGATAGCGAAATTCTTAGGTGTTATCATCCCGACTGCGGTCGATAAAAAAAAAAATTAAGAAAATATGCAAAGCAAGGAAATCAAGATTATCATAGATCACGTGAACCAGGCCGTAACTGAGATTTATTTATTATTTTTTCATAGCTCACCTGTGGTCCACCGATAATGAACAGCCCGCAAGGATTAACGTGGAAGATCGTTCTCTCGTCCAGATATTTCCCTGGAATTACTTCCTTGATCACTTTCTCCATTACAGCCTCCCGCAGATCCTCCAGGGTGACCTTCTCGCTGTGCTGCAGGGACACGACCACGGTGTGAACTCTGACGGGCACGCAAGCTCCATGGTCCATTATGTACTCGCAGGTGACCTATGGATTTAAAAAGATCCATATGACGTAACTCGTTGATCATTGGTATCATTGCTGTGTCCAGAGTGATCAGGGAAAGATCTGAGGTAGCCGAAGAAGTCGCCCTCAGACATGTGTTAACATCATGGCACTCAAGAGTAGCAAATACATTGATCGAACATCATTGAACGCTTCCTTGGCTTCCTTGTGTAATAAATGTGGAGATAATTTGTCGGATATTCTTTTAAAATTCAGCAATTACTGTACCTGAGTCTTAGAATCCGGTCGAGCCCACCAAAGTTCACCGCTTCGTCTGAGTTCAGCGATCTTCTGGTTCAGCCTGTGCGCCAGAACGACGGTCAGCGGCATACACTCTTCGGTTTCATCGGTGGCGTAACCGAACATCAAGCCCTGTTTTCATGATAAATTAGATTCAATATGATTGTTAAGGTAATTTTGAACGATCGTCGTGCACTCGTGCTCTCTTTGTTGAAATTATATAATTTAGGAAGATCGCGAGGATCGTATGATAAATTTTTCCTCCTTTTCATCCTTCGAAATTCAGAGAGCATGAAACACGTGCGATCGTACGGGATAAGATCTAGATGGATCTTATCCTTGATGGAGATTACAAAGATAAAGAGACACCACGAGGCATGCATAAAAATAAAGGTGCCTAACAGAGCAGAGTAGAGCAGCGAAAAGGCATTTAATTGACACGGGATACAGCTCGGGAATAGAACTTGAATATTTAAGTAATAAAAGAAATTTCTGAAGGGAATTAAAAAAATTTTATCCTTTCCTTGTAGATATAAATATGCTTCAAGTTCCATGCCAAAGAGGGTGCTAGTGTGAAAACGCAGAGCGCTAGCGAACTATTAAAGAAAAACTGGCATGCAGATAGGAAACGAAGTTATCAATAAAGTGAAAATACGTTGCAGCTACGGACATTGATATTTCCAGTGAAAAATTAATAATTAGAAAACGCAAATAATGATATTCTTAATCAATTCGAAAGTGATAAAACGTAATAGATCAAAACAGCGAGGGCGATTATAGCGATCACAGCATCTCTACGTAAAAAAAAAAAAAACCATCCACCACTTACAGTTAAGGCAATACGAAAGCTTAGCTTTTACATGTTGGTAGGATTTTGTTTTTTGGGGATTGGATTTGACCGAAACCAAAAGGACTTCGTATCTACGGCTGAAGTGCGAGTGGACTGTGCAAAATTTAATAAAGGTGGATCTAACCATTGGCAAAAGGCTATTTACATTAATGATGACTATAGACGTGTTCTCGGCTGGATTAGATACAAAAAATAAAAGAAATACAATAATTCGTTATATAGGCGCAACAGAGAAATCCAGTTCCATAAGCAGAACGGGAAACATTGAGAATAAAGACAGCCAAGAGAAAAAGAGAGCTACAAAGTGATAGATAAAGATAAAGACACAGGGATGAGATGATATTGCCAATTGACCTGATCGCCAGCGCCAACCTCCTCGTCGGTGCGATTCTCATGAACGCCAGCTGCGATATTCGATGATTGGGTATCGAGAGCCAGCAGGACATTGCAGAGCTTGTAGTCAAAACCTGCAGGAAATCGGGGACGTCAGCTACAAGAACGTATTCTTTAAGGCGTCTTTAGAAAAAGACTGATGCCAGCAATAAAACGGAGGCAACAGAGATCTCGATGGCCTCGTGACGTTTAGTCGCGCAGACTCCATCTTGGATCAGATCACAGATCCTAACCTCACTGGACCCATTCGATAGGATCATATAAAATGATGGCTCGATACAGGACTTTCGTGTACCCCCCAATCGCAATGCCCTAAGTCAGTCTTATGGTAAAATTTATTTTTAATTTTTATGGAAACAGGAGGGATTTCTGCTTCCGTGTTGGTCGACGGTGCGGGATGAGAAAGAAGGAACCAAGAACCATCGTGTTCGTTAGGTTGGTAAAATAAGCTTGGGGAACACGAGGTTTTCCTACGTGGCTGTTTTTGGTTATTTTTGATTATCCGGTTGGCTTTCTTTTTTTTTTTTTGGGCACTTTATGCATGTCCACAAACGCTTTTTCATAATTCTTTCACTTTCACAAAAACACTCGAAACGATTTTTCATTATTCTTTCATCGCAAGTATGATCCAATTTCCAGGATCGATTTAATATCAATTGTCTCTACGACAATGGCTGTTCAATTTTTTCTATCTTGTCACATGACTCCTCGTGAGTTGGTATTGTTTATCCAGGTGATCGATCAAAGAGAGACGATCAAGAAAATGCATTAGTGGACATTCGCGAAAGAAACTCGTCGACCTCCTACGTGCATCCTTTATCAAACATATCAGTGTCAAGGACACTTCAGCCGCGAGAGGAAATTTTATTTCAGCTGTGATAACGTGACCTCTGCAATAAAATTTTATCTAATGTATTTAGACTATAAGAAAATGATAAGCAAGGTATAGACGAGACAGAGCAATGTGTCTCGAGCTCCTCGCGGTCGTTCGTCTTATTATAAAATATATTTTTAACGGGTCAACAGGTCATAAATTCTTATAACAGTTCGCGACACACGCATACGTAACACCTGCAGGGGAAATTATAAAGAAAGCAAAGATCGGGAAATGATCGACGGTTTATCGTATTAATTGGCTGCTCTGCGGCACGGGCTGAGAATGGGTTATGTACCTGATCACCTGCACCCACATCCATGTCTTCCCTGTTCACATGGACTCCACCAGCGATATTTGGAGATTGCTGTTCGATCGCGACCAAAAGGTTCAACGTGCGCCAATCGAATCCTGCCACCACCATTATATGCTCACGTTACACGGTTACACAATTTTACGGTTCGATCGCTTCGCCGATTGTCACAGAAACGAACGGACAGATTTTATAACTTTACGGCCTGCTGCGATCGAGCTATGACTTTTTTTTAAACTTGGCTTTAATTGGTCAACGGAATTCAATTTTTCATTTATTGATTCGACAAAAATGTCAGTCGTATTAATAAATTTAAAAAATGTCATAGTTCGATTGCATCGCTCCTACTCGTAATTTGCTTTCACAGTTTCAAAAGAATAGAGAATATTGTATTGCTTTCTGGTGTATTATCAAATGGTAAGTTACATATATTAATGCAGTCAATACTTGTTTTATCCTGAATTAGATAAGTAAGAGAAAAATACTATAATGCTTTATAAATGGAGAAACAGACTCGTAGATAAAAGGGCATAAATATATTATTAAAAAGTGTAAGATGTTTGATATTAAATTGTAATTCATAAAATTCTTACCTTTCGAAGAGTCGTCGTAACCAATGTGCTTTACTGTGTCTCGAACAATTTTCTGATAATCAACCACAGCCTTCGATGTGATTTCGCCACAGAGTAAAACCATGCCAGTCTTCGTCACAGTTTCTGTATTACAGATATAAATTTGATGGTAAATTATTATACTCAGGGAATTAGTTACTTGAAGCACATGATACTCCGTAAGATGCATTATAAACTATAACACTATATTACTGATTAAAGGTACAATTTGATCTAATTTTATGAACAAACTAAACCAATATTAATGGTTTTTATCCTTCAGCATTTTGAAATTTGATACAGGATGAGATCTGGTAAAATCAGGCATGGGCTCAAAAAAAGTAGTTCAGGGTTGCCTTGGCTGGTTTATAAATAGAGAACGTAGTACGGATGTATCATTGTGTCTAAGAAAATTAGCAAGGTAACTATAACATTTACCACAGGCAACTTTGGCATTCGGATCTTGCTGTAGATGTGCATCCAGGATGGCATCGCTTATTTGATCACACATCTTGTCTGTAATAAGATTAAGAAAACTTGAATAAATAATCGTGAAACGAGTCATCGATCATCAATATTCCGCATGTGGGTACATATGGTAACCGAATTGAGATGCTTTAGAAATATAAAAATGAGCAAATTGCAACATTAATATACGCGAGACTAAAGGATCCAGAAGTCTATATGCTTTATGAGTTGTCTGTTATGATGAGGCAACTGAGCATGCAGTACTGGTTAATATTAATATTATTCAAGAATAGTATAATTAACGTTTGATTGAGTGGAAAACAGCTTCTAACAAAATCCATGATGTGAGCATGGCACAAAGACTTCATTATCATGATTCTGTAACCGTGAGAAAGGAGGAAACTCCACGAGTGCTGAGCACATGGCGACTAATCGATCCATCCATGTTGGCCCGTGTGGAATTTAAGCTTCTCAACAGTTCTTTCTTTGGCTCGTTTCCAAAATTTTCATTAAAAGGACAAAACAGCTAGATCAGTGATCGTAAGAGAAAGAGAGAAAGTGAGAGCGAGAGAGACGTTGTATGCGAGGAATCACGTTAGAAAATCGCACAAGCCGTGTGATTACGATGTGAGTTCCGAGCGAAGTGCGCACGCGGCTTCCTTCTTCATGGTGGCACGCGGCGCTTCAAGGGACAAGTTACGAGATGCGAAACTGCAAGAAAACGATATCATAGTAAGGCCGTCCGTTTATGAAAATTTACCTGGATGTCCTTCGCCTACAGATTCCGAGGTGAAGAGGAAACTCGTTCCCTGCTGCAGCTCGGGCGCCGTGTGCCCGTTCGCGTATCCGTTCATGTGATGCGCGGTCTCCGGCATTTTCCTTCTTCTCGTTTCTGATTGCTTCCTCAAAGGTTCTTGACACGGCTGTCTCGTTCTATTTTCTTGCGTTATGCCTAGCAGTGGCTGCGGAACAGCAAGTATTCTTTGCTCTTTCTATGTTACTGGCTTCGCGCGAGCGAGCACTACACGACCGCAACACACAGCACAACGTTAGACGAGCAAATGCACCGCAGAACGTGGAGGAAGTAAAAGAGGCTCCCCGCTAGCCGGCGCCCTCTATTTATAACCTCGGTCTTCACAGTTTCGCGCTCGGCTCCTTTCGGATCACGTGATCGCTCGTTGCTAGGGAAACGAGGTTCGCCGTAAAATTCAAACGGTAGAACTTTTCCCGGCTCCCCAATTGCGGATTCGCCTCTGAAAAAGAAGATAAGAAAGTATCGTCAACTTGGCACTCCGAAGCTTTTTCCTCCTACATGTATTCTCCCGAATTATTCACTTTGCTGAACATTCCTACGCAAGCAGATACGACGGTTTGATAACAAATATTACAATGTTAAAAATTTAACACTAAACCTACCATCCACGAGTCGTTTGGACCTTTTAAAGTCAAAAATACGTTTATCAAAAATTATTCGTAGGTTTAGTGTTAATAACAATGACGCAATTATTGGCTTTGATAAAGTGTGAAACTGATTGTCGAAAAGAATAATTCGTTAGTGATCATTCCGAAAAAGATACAGTAATGGAATTTCGCAATAGGCTGTCATAGATTGATTCTAGAAATGACTAATAATTTCACTCACTGAACGATTAAGAACCAATCGTTCCAGGAACTTCCGTTAGGTCTCAACTTCTTGTTATATTATATTCTTAGCAAGTAGCCAGTCGAGCACGGGTCTTCTATCTGTTATTTTAATCTGTTTGCTTCTTTATGTCATGCGATACGTTGTCGCGATGCTGCTGAATTGAAACTGAGTATAAGTTGCCAATAGACAGCAGTATTATATATCGTATGTCTCGCCATTTTGCTCGAGTTTGTATGATGAAACACCTAAGCCGAGAGAGCAAACGTGAAAGTGTCTTGTCAGAATATGTTTACAATTTACATAGATCGCGATAACTCAGAATGAATTTTTATTTTTAACATATACCTGTAAGTCAACAATGGGACAACACAAAAAGACTCCTTTTGACAAATTCAAATTCAAAATTCCACCAATACTTTATTAGCACTTTTAAATAAGTCACGAGTCTTACTTAATCTGAGAAATAAAATTTAAAAAACACAAGATCAAAGCGCAAACGAGAAGATTTTGAAAAAACAATGATAATACCAAAGATTGGCACATATATTTGACAAAAATGAAAAAAAACGATACCAGAAGGAATATTATTGTTGTGTGATAACAAGTGGCGCAATATCAACGTTGACCTTACAATAATTATAACCTTTACGGAACAAAATGTGATAACACGTAAATTAGGACGTACGCGCATGTCTCTTCATTTCGATCGATGCCTTCAAAATAACGTATAATATAGTACCAAGAATTTCCGCTAGGTTCGATGTTTCATTGGCTACTCGATCATTGCCGTGTCTTTATCAGATATGACGTCACGTGAAATACCTGAAGGAATTTGGCGGTTGATATTGAGATTCTATGCACTGGCGCATTATCTATGTCGAATAGAGCGTCACTCTGATATTCGCCATAGTCGATGGCCATAAGAGTTATTACGATCACCTCTAAAGAGCGTGTCAGCTAATTCATTTTAATTTCACTAACAATTATTGCTGGCTGCACGGTTACTGATTTCTGTTGTTTTCATTGATTGCTGATTCATTGACATTATTCATTTTATCATTGCAGGATGACTACATCAATAAATGGACAGGTCCGGGTAATCGGATGCGATCACGTGAGTTATATCTATATGTATACATATAGTGATTTTATCATAGGTCTTCGTTCACTGATGAATTTCCACTACAGTCTCCAAATCCCTTATAACGCGAGATGAAATCGTCTTGTACAGATTTAATTATTAAATTCGATAATTCCTGTATTTTATTATTTGGCACGTTGTAAAAACTCGCGTTATACGGGAATCCAGTGCATGTACAATTATTCTGAAAAATTCATCATCTTCAAGCGCTGTATCCACGGTAGCGTAACGACGATAACCTCAGCACTGAATGATGGACTTCGAGTGATAAGCTTCCAGTAAAAGTAATGGATGAGAATTACGAAACTTGACACAATAACGATGGACCAGAGATGACAGTTGACAAGCTTATCAAAAGTGTCGATGAGAATGTATCTTAAAAATTTACAGGATTATTTGAATTGTCACGTGACTTTTTTTCTTGCAAATAACAATGTCGTTCACATTAATTATAACTATATATAGTGACTTTAGGACGGGTGTCCATTCGCTGGAGCCGTTTTTCATGGTTTTCATTTTCTAGTGGATTTTCCATATTGCACAAGATTTCGAATTGTGTCTTCATCATCATCTCGTACAGCGTCTACGATGATTAGACATTATTATTATACAGGATATAAAGACTTGCATCTTTTATTAGAATTACTGCGGGTTCATCGAGTAGAATTGTAAGTTCCCCGTGCACTGGTTATCCTCTTGAAATCAATAAATTTTTCATACCATTTTATCGAGTTCACATAGAGCTTGGCGCTGCTATTTATCTCTTGCGCAACTAGAATTTCTTTCCCAGAAGCTTTATGTATCATTATCACGTGAAATTGCTCAATTTTGTTTGGCGTCACGTAATGAAATATTTAAAGTTAGCGTATCATATCGATCTGCAACGATTTCGAAAGTTACTTCTAAAAATATATACTTAAACGCCAAAATATGTCTTGCCTTTATTTCGTCAGATGCTCGAAGAAGACGGCAGTTGGAATTCAAATGAATCAGGGGTTACCTTAATACGTAAAAGCAAGGGGTCGCAGTAGGCCAGCTATCTTGTTCTCTCCAGGGACCTTCCTCCATTTTTCTTTGCTATTGTTCGGCCTCTATAAAAGAATATTCTTCAATGGATAATGAATAATTTTTTAAGACTCCTGATCGTCGTACCTTCCTTGATATTTTTGGTACTCATCGTTCTCTGTATCTTGATACAAGTAAATTGGTGATATTGGCTAAAGAATTTTTTTAATTTTCCTAGCGATCAATCTGATAGGAAAATTAAAAGTTCGCTGACCCTTGACCTAATGTTACGAAGCAAGTTCCCGCTTAGAGTATACAGGAGCGAGGTGCCGTCAAGCGTTCGTTTCAACCTTGACCCTGGGAATCCCCGCCATCTCTGTCAACGTGACTATCCCGTTTTCCTCTCGCGCGTCTTGTCGCCCCCTACTCGTAGCGCTTCCTTTGTCAAAGTAGTTGTACAGTAAATACACTCGCGGCTTTGTGAGCTACATGTAGCACAGGGCGATAAGAAAACATATAGTACTGTTGCATACGGTCGATGCCTCCTGGTGTATTCGAATCACTAAAAGATTTCACCAGGATCGATATACAGGAAGGACTCACTGCCTGAAATAGACGAGGGACCATTTTCCACGCTAGTGAAATCCTCATGGCTCTTGGGAGCAAATGATTTCTTCGTTTGAAGGAATAACGACGCGTTCTTCATTTACGTATACGAACTTCTATATTATTAGGTATTACTACAGGGAAGGAAAAAATTATCACGCATTGCACGCAATCTAAGAATATGCTATTTAAAGTGATATTGCAAGGTAGGAAAATTTTAAGGATGCTGAAACGCCTGGCGGTTGGCAACTCTGCATACAAAATTCGGTAAAGAAATGCTTCTTTCCCTGACACTGGCGACATCTGGCGGCGTTGTTTATTTTTCTCTGTAGGTAACAACAGTCTTCTACTTTATCTACCGGGTTGTGTTTATTTTGATGTAACATTTCTGCCAGAGCACATACGACTGTGTTTTGCTTTATTATTATGCGAGATCAATGTCCGATTTTCGGCAAGTTACTGATTCTTGTTGAGTTGCGCCAAAGTAGCAGTGTATGAAATCAGCACTTTCATTATCTGAAATATATTTTAATGTCAAATCACACGTTATACAGTCAAACTGCTTCGTAATCGGGTCAACTTACGGACACCAAGAAACTTATATCCATTTTGACGAAACCACCGCAATCAAAACGCGGTTTGCGGTACCTTAGTTGTAACGAAATGAGACCGATCTATTAAAAATAATATTTCTTGATGAGTAATTACTTGCGATTTATCTTAGCATGGATGTGTCATGTGACTATAGTCATTTCGGTTATTCGTACCGTGTTAAAAATTTCCGGATTACACCGGTCCAAACGTATCGCGTAAATGGCCTTCTCAGTCTCAATCATCTGAAACACAAATATTGCAAGTAAAATTATATTATCTTTATTTAATATCATACGTGACCTACCGTGCGCCTTAATAATTCAGTTATCAAACACGGATAAATAATATTAACGGGTTTGTCTATATAGAAAAGAATATTGGCAACAGTGAATGCTTCCCTCATATTCGCATAATTACTTGGAGCTATAATATTCATTAGAATAAATGTTATATTTTGCGTGACATATAAAAATATCTCCAGGGAATATATCTTGTCAAGATTATTAGCCAAGTGACATAGAATTCCATGACGACGTTGAATCTGTAGTAAGCGATATTCATTATCTGAAAAATGAAAAAATTAGCATCCAATAAAAAGTAATCAATTTTTTGATTTCACAAAAATTCATATCGTTCAGAAAAACCTAACCTAATTCTGGATCGATGTTGTAGCTTTCAATCCATTCGGCTAAGTCCGTCTTTATCCGGGCGTATTCGTGACGTAAGAGAAAGATAATTTGAATATAAATTTCACTGAGCAACAATGCTAGTGCGTCGGGAATAAAATACATCGTTAATATTACTACATCTTTCAGCCTGACCGGATTAAGTAAATGGCTGCAAAGTGACAATATAATTATTAAAATGCACTAAAAAAATTGAGCTTTTACAAAAAATCTTTTCGTACCCGGTATACGAGTATTGCGCAAAAAGAAATCCAAGTCTACCACCCACTGAGAGCCAATTTCCCTTGAAATTACTTAGGGTGGACAGATACTCAGCATCTCGTGTGCAGCGTAGGATTTTCTTACGGTTTGTAATAAATCGAAAATATATAGACAGTGTGAGCAAATCTGCTTCATAGAAATATAATATTCTACCGATAGCTTTGAAATCATTGTACTGAATGTTCGTTTCGGCTAACCAGAAAGCGAAGAAACACAAAGACAATCCAGTAGTCACGATAGCTACGTTTAATAATTTAAGGTAATTCTTCTTGGACGCCGGAATCGCTCCGTAAAATAAGATACACGTTGCACAAAATTGAAGTGGAGTTATTTGTCGTAGTAAGTTGTTTTTAAATTTACAGAGATACATATTAATACAATTTCGTTATCGTTGTTCGCTCGAAACTGAAATGGCTTATAGAAATTTTCCTTGTAGTGACTCGATGTTGATACGTCGATACGATAAAATATCACCTGTAATATCAATATTTGTCAAATTAGTTTGCATAATGCGTTAACAAATACGTAAATTCGTGTTCACTTACGAAGAAAGTAGCATGAGTATCCTTAGGTTAGTCACTCAATCGTTAATTTATGATAATGAGACAAAATAGTCGCCTTTCCCAAAAGTGCCAGTAAAAGAAAATCGAACTTGAAGCATTTGCTTTCAAGTACGAAGTTCTGCGCAGGTCAACCCGTTTATAGAAATTTTATGAAGTTCGAGATCATCAATATCGTTTTAGGATACTGTAATAGTTCTATGACCAGAGCTGAATATAAAATCGTCTTCTTGCAGGTAACCTAAAATTTTATTTTGTTTAAGATAAAGAATAAGAGCGATCGTAATCACGTAAAAACTTTTCAAATTTCTAAGACAGCATTTACATGCTAAAAGTCACGAATGATTTTTCCAGACAGGATTTCAGACTTAATGCTAAATGATTTGGATTTGTTTAAGATAAAGAAGAACAGCGATGGTAATCACGTAAAAACTTTTCAAATTTCTAATACAACATTTACATGCTAAAAGTTACGAATCATTTTTCCAGACAGGATTTCAGACTTAATGCTAAATGATTTGGATTTGTTTCAGATAAAGAAGAACAGCGATCGTAACCACGTAAAAACTTTTCAAATTTCTAAGACAGCATTTACATGCTAAAAGTCACGAATAATTTTTCCAGACAGGATTTCAGACTTAATGCTAAATGATTTGGATTTGTTTAAGATAAAGAAGAACAGCGATGGTAATCACGTAAAAACTTTTCAAATTTCTAAGACAGCATTTACATGCTAAAAGTCACGAATGATTTTTCCAGACAGGATTTCAGACTTAATGCTAAATGATTTGGATTTGTTTAAGATAAAGAAGAACAGCGATCGTAACCACGTAAAAACTTTTCAAATTTCTAATACAGCATTTACATGCTAAAAGTCACGAATGATTTTTCCAGACAGGATGCCACACTCAATGCCAAACTATTTGGAAAAAAGTTGTCTGGTCAGCAGTGATTACCAGAGTATATGACAAAGAAGGTGGTCGAGTTATTGAGTCCAAGGTTTATGGATCCCTGATAAGGTCACGCTTCATTCACGCAGCTCGATGCACCAACATAATCTGAAACGAGAACAAAGTGCATCGTTGCAATTGATGCACACGATGCAGTCAGAGCAGAATAAATGATTAATACTAGAATCATGTAATATATTAGAATTCCTGAAAAGCAACCCTTTATTCCGGATCGCACGGTGCAGGTTTGTGCGGTGCATATAAACGAATTATATTATGCATTTTTCAAAGTGCATCTCATTTAAGTATTTATCGCGTGTACACAACAAAGATGTATTTACAGAAGAATTTTTATATTCATGATATTGACAAAATATTTCTTAGCAACGCACAAGAATTTTTTTTTAATCATCATTGAATATAGATAATAGAATTTTATACCCTGGACGATCGGTAGAAACAAATTGTGTCTCCTACAGTTTGAAATTCTTTCATCAATATTTATCACAGGTGGAATGAATTTCGTGTGTAATATTTATTCCTTTGATTTACACGCGGAACGCATCCTGGACGCATTTGCTATTTTGGATGCCAATAGTGTAATTTATTGGGACTTATTGGCCCATTATAATTACGTTGACGTACAATATGGAATCTAAACATGACAAAGTTCCGCAGGCGTCATCAGCAGTCATCAGCTACCGCCAAGAGTGCTTCCTATTTGAATAAATCGAATGGAGAAACGATGTCTTGGATTTTTTTTTTCCTGAATGATGAGCAACGTCATCGTTCGCGATGCGTTATCTTGGGAAAACGCAATGGCGAATATTCGTATGGGAATAAAATTCTTGGAAGGCATTTCTATTCCATGTGAGATCTTAGAGACCACATGTGGAATTTTAATAAAACACTCCCGCCTCTTTGGTCTCGGATCTTTTGCTCATGAGGTATCCCCGAAGAGCAGAAAGAAGAATAGATGCACAGTTCAGTCATTACGCCGATCGTGGCAGGATTATTGGCAGATCGATAAGTCTGGCTTTATTGATCCTACAGGTAAGTTTATAGCACTGCTATACGTTGTTGCAATATAAATAAGGAAACTCGATACGAAGAGCTATATTTTTCCTGAATGCAATAACTTAAGTTCGTGAAAACCATATGACGTTTGGTATCCAAGGAAACCGGTTTCCTTTGGGAAAAATACAGCATCCCTCTTTCGGTTGTTTCTTTGTTCGTTAAATTTAAAATTTTAATTATAATACGCAATTTCTTTTAGCAACAATGACCCTCGTGAGTCTGAGAGTGGCGGTGGTAGATTCAAGGTGATTGATTTTTCAATCGGCCAATCTGAGCAGCGTCTTTCTTCCATCTTCTCTTCATTCGTTCAGTTTTGATCTTACGGGTCGCCATGAGACTCCAGTGCATTCGCGATCACGAGAAATTGCAGTGCGGTGCAATTTCTGGAAACAAGAATTCTCTTATGTTCCTTTACTTTGTCTTGATCGTAATTATCGTATCGGTGCTTGGGCACCCCCAAAAGACGGCCCTGGATTCTTCAGAGAATATTCGGCTGCTTCGCAATCTGCGACAATGGGCGTTAAATGTAGTGGGTAGGTGGATCATTTAATGATTTGGAATTTTAGAAGTCTCAGCATCTTTCTATCCTAGGAAAATCTGGCCAGGAGGGTGGACCGTTTTTGGAAATTGCTCGGAGACAAAAACGTGTTCAAGAAAGAATATCAAAAGACGATCCCTTTCCATGCGACGTTTCCGGTAATCGTATAGATTTGTAATTTTTCTTATCACACGCGTGACCTTGATTAACTCCTGCAATTGAAATCCAGTGGGCAAATCTCCAGTGATTCCGACATCGGTGCACAAACTCAGACCTGGAGACATCGACGTGATCGCAGCGATGGGCGATTCGTTGACGGCAGGATTTGGCGCCTTAGCCTCGAACCTGTTTCACATCTTCGTCGAGAACAGAGGCGTTTCCTCGATCGGTGGTGGTCAGGGTACTTGGAGAGACTTCCTGACCTTGCCCAACATAATAAAAGTACGTCGATTTCTCGTACACGGTTATACGATCTGGAGATATGATAAGAGAATAATAATAATAATAATTCTTCCTCAGGAATTTAATCCCAAATTAATCGGATACGCCTTATCAGATTCTTACACCATTCACAAAGCTTCTCAGTTCAACGTAGCAGAGACCGGAGCAATGTCTAAAGACACTCCTTACATGGCAGAAATTTTAGTGAAAAGAATGAAAAGTGATCCAAGAGTGAACATCGAAAAGGACTGGAAGGTAGGAAAAAAAAGTTAAATAAAAATGAACAAAATTAATTAATTAATTTAAATAACAAGACTGGAAGGTAGGAAAAAAAGTTAAATTAAAAATTAACAAAATTAATTAATACTGTTTACAGCTAATCAGCCTGATGATAGGACCGAATGACTTCTGCTCCGAGATGTGCTGGATCTCTTCACCCTGGTCCATATTACAGAATCACAAGGAAGACTTGATCCAAGTATTAAGGACTCTCCGTGATAATCTACCAAGAACTCTGGTCTCTATAATCTTATCGCCGAGTATGAAAATCCTTGTGAATCTTACAGCAAGACCATTTCCATGCGATCTCACCAACGACTTTGAATGCTCCTGCATGTTCGGACTGAAATGGCGAAAACAAAGATCAGAATTCTACTCCATAATGGAACAGTCGGTAAACTTTGAATTAATATAAAGCATCTAAAACCAAAAATGAGAAACTAATCCAATGCGTTATATATTTTTTTTTAAAGATGGCAAAACTTGGAAGAAGAAATAGCCAGGATGTTAGAATTTCAGAGGGATGACTTTACCGTGATAACGCAGCCATTTGCAACGAACATCAGCATGCCAGTAAATTCTGATGGTTCAACGGACTGGACTTTCCTGTCTACCGACTGTTTCCACATAAGTCAAAAAGGCAACGCCAGAGGTAAGTCTTTGTCGACATCCGGTCCAAGACCTTTAACCAGTGACTTATTTTTCTGCTATTATTATGTAAAACCTGTGCGTATCGCGTAACACGATGGTCGAGTAAGAACGAGCAGTCAGCCAGGTAATAATAATCTTTATCAGCCTGAAACAGAGAATATAGAGATTATATAAAAGTGGGTATAATCGAGTAAGAGCAACCAGTGGATAATTACCTTACTGCGTGAGGACTAATATTATGGACTCTCGTCTTCTTCTCTCGTGTCAAAATGTCATCAGGAAGCATTAATTTTTCGCGTTTCTGCTTCAATAACAAAGTTTCAGTATCGCACATTATGTACTGATACTTTCCTTCCGGGATTATTGATTTCAGTGGCAAACGCCGTATGGAATAATCTTCTGGAACGTCCGCAGGAAAAGACTCGTAACTGGGATAAGACTTTTAAAAGATTTCTGTGTCCTACGGTAAAGAGACCCTATATCGCTACGTGGGAAAATTATGGTACAGAAACGAAGAATCGAAGATGAGGAACGATGGCATATCGTCTTGTCTTCGAGATTCTTAAATGCCTTAAGGCTAAATTAATTAGTAGCTCGTAAGATTTATCAGTATAATAATACGACACAGATATTAGTATATGAAAGTCAAAGTAAAAGTACTGTAAGTGTCTTGTATCGTAAGGAATAACGATTGTTGGTTAAGACTGATGAAAACGAAGGATATGTGATTTAGGAACAATGAAATTAGTTCTCCGCCGAAAAAAGAATTTTTGAAGAAAAAAAAAAGAGAAAACAAAATCCCCAATTCGCAGGATATTTTTATGTCTATTACAAAATAGTAAATGACATCAGTATGGGGATATAATTTGGTTATTTCTCGTATAGTATTTTAATTTAAAAAAAAAATCAAAATGTCCACCGAAAAATATATTGGCTTCGTTTACTTCGGCAGATATTGATAAAGATAGCGCGGCCATGTATGAGTGAAAGTAAAAGCGTGTCACGTATGCAATCCACGTTTAACCTACGAACGTGTTCGTGGATTAAATCGTGCGTGTACGTAGGTTAATAAATTAATCACAGATTAAGAATCTTTCTTTGTACTAACTAGTATTATATTTACGTAATATAAATTCTTCGTTACACAATTCCTCGAGGCATCCACGTTCCATAATATAATTTATTAATGTCGAAAGAATTACTCAAGTTCCACCTGTCCGGAACCGAATTCATAAATTTTGAAGAATCCAATTGGAAAGTAATGAAAATTATGCAAAGAGTGCTTAAACGCTAATTAAATATTCACCACCATTAATTATACACGATACAGCTCAAATGGCAGGATAAACACTTTTAGAAGAAATAAATAAATCCGTTCGGAATCATTTGATTCCTACCTTACCGATTGATCGCGTTGAAAAACCAGTTTCTTTATATATTAGCACGAAGTTATACAACGCATTGAAAAGTATGCGAAAAAATATGAAAACCTGACATTCGGGACTGTTTCGGCTTGCTTGATCAAGAGAATTTTTGAGGCTGAATCTCGTTGCGCCATTTTTGAATTTGCATTTTAGATCCTCGTTTTAATGGAATATTATAAAAAAAAAACGTCTTAATACATAATAAAGACAGAGAAAAATTCTTGTACTCAACCGGGTCATATAGATATAAGTTCTACTCTTACTCACGTACAAACATAAGCCCGAACAAGCATACGAACGATCCTCGTGTCATCGGTGACAAAAAGGTGGGGGCCAACGAGAAATTTACGCAAGTCGTTCTTCCACCAAGCTTCATTCATGTACGGTGGATTCACCTGCCAAGACTACTTTGCTCTTTGGCTTTCGGTTTTGTATTTTGGACACTGGAACGTCTTTTGAATCCTGTTCTTTATAGTGATAAGAAATGCACGAGGGGTTGCAGTCGTTTCGAATTGTGATAATTTTCTGTGTCACGTGGTGAAGCACGTTTGATAGACGGTGCGTAATCGGAAAGAAGTAAGTATAGAAGATTAGTATCTGTTACATCAAGATAAACGAAGGGGTTAAATATTATTGAAATTTTATAAAGTTACCTTTTTGGACCGGGAAACGATGATATTGTCGTTCAACCTTATTAATTTTACTCTTGAGAAATTAAGCAATGGTGAAGCATGTTTGGTAGACGGTGTGTAATCTGAAAGAATTAAGTATAGAGAATTAGTATCTGTTAAATCAAGATAAACGAAGGGGTTAAATATTATTGAAATTTTATAAAGTTACCTTTCTGGACCGGGAAACGATGATATTGTCGTTTAACCTTATTAATTTCACTCTCGTGTCTGCGCGTCGCTTGCAGCGAACATCGAATTTCGCTCTGATCATATAATATGATTGCAAGATTGCATAACGTTTTAATACACGTTCTTTATTACTGAGACTTGGATTTTGACTGCTATTTGGGATTGTGCAACGTACACGGTAAAAGTCAGTACCTAGAAATGCAACATAAGAGTAATTTAGAAAGTAGCAAGAAAAAGGACAATACCGTATACAAATGATCCGTCGATTTTTAAAGATGGCATGACGAACCTCGAGAGGAAGTCGTATTTGAATTCATATGAATTTTCCACGACTCGACTTAACGGAACTCTCTGTTGTGTAAATAAAACGGTTGAGGTTAACCGAGGTGTTAGCTTTCGTTAAATTTTATTAACGAAAGTCAAAGAGAAACGTCTGCATGGTTTTAACAGAAAATGAGATAAGGACGGCCCGGGAAAGTCGAAGAGATAACAAAGTTCCTTGGAAGCTTTATAAAAGAAAAAAGAAAAGGGCAGAAGACCTCAAAGACACGGAAGAAAACTTCAGCGTGTATGACAGCTACGGATCCTCCATGGAAATGCAGAACGCTGGAATCAGCAGGTTGTTCCTGATAGGATTTCTAATGCTGCCATCCATGGTCCAGGCAGCATCCTTCATGGATATTATACGAAATATCTTCCAAACGGCAAGAGTAAGTCCTAGAGTAAGAGTAAGAAGACGTCTCGAGCAACTATGCCAAGTGCTTAAACAAAGCCCGAAATTTCTTTCTGTCACGCGATCAGGGCGTATTCATAAATATTGTAATACGGTAGAGTGAGAGTAGCTATGTAGATTTTTGCGGCCAAGTTTGGCCCACGACTGTCAATTACGAAAGTCGAGATCGAAGGCCATTTGAATTATACTAGAGTATTAAAAATTGTGCGGGCGTTCCTAATTTGCAAGGAATTTTATACGAGTTAGATTCTAATCAGTTAACCTATAAAAAATACTATAACAGGATCGTTACGTTTCTTCAGGAGTTCACGAGACACTGCCTAAATTTTCTACTGAATTTTGAACGTGTGACATTCGCGAGAAATGATTCGCCCTGACGCAAGATTAATTAAACTTTTTTTTGATAATTATATTGAATTATATTTTCGTCATACCCCGATATACCCGGTGGCTCAGAAGTAGCAGACGAGGAGCTACTTAATTATTGTGGACGTAGCCGTGTGGTTAATAGTTGCAAACGCAAATGAACGACTCAGGATGCAAATGGAAGAAAGCAAAAGTGTTGAACGTGTCAAGAATTAATCGAGTGACTCTCCTTCCTCGTTCGTAAGAGAAAAATGAAACGCGTGTCAAGGCAACCGCCGCAGGAAGTTCCAGCGAAGCTCTTGGAGTCTAAATAAAAAAGAAAGAAACTTTGAGGCTTTACCGAATAAAAATTAGGATTCTGTAATAATTGTAATATGCTATTGCAGAAGGACGTTGACGAAACTGGTGTTACATACCCAAATGTAGGAGACAGCGTACGCAGACAACCTGTCATTCCAGACCAGGTGCCATTCCCTTGTGACATTAATTTTGGCAGGTAAATATTTTCTATAACTTGTTTTACTTACCAGCTACTTCACAAGAGTTTTATTACAGGTCCGCTATTCCGCCAAATAACGTACATAAACTCCGACCTGGTGATATCGACGTCGTCGGGGGTCTGGGCGACTCCTTAGTGGCTGCCAGTGGCGCCCTGGAGGAATTCGCGATCGGAACCTTCATCGAAGCTCGAGGAGTCAGCTGGTGCGTAGGAGGTCAAGCCGATTGGCGGAGATTTTTGACGCTTCCAAATTTCATTAAGGTACCCGTCACACCGAATTGCTGTTCTGAATATTCAGTTTCAATCGACTCCCTCGTATCGTTCGGCAGGAATTCAACCCTAACCTGACCGGTTACTCGACCGGAACCGGAGAATTTATATCCTCAAAGGCAAGATTAAATATAGCGTATCCTGTGGCAGCCACGGAAGATGCTCTTCAGCAGGCGCGGATCTTGGTTCGAAGAATTCGAAACGATCCTAGGATAGATGTAAATAGGCACTGGAAGGTTTGTACAATGATACGGATCTGTTAAATAAATATTACTGATAAATGCTAATTTTCAGTTAATAACCATTCTATTCGGAGCAAATGACATCTGCTCGGCGCAATGTTACAGTCCAGAAAATTTCTCACCACTTCGACACGCTCTTCACTTGCGAAGAGCCCTGGATTATCTGAGGGCTGCGCTGCCGCGCACATTAGTCAATCTCATTCCAGCTATCGGTAATCTCGAGATTCAGAACGATAAACGGTACAAGAAATTCTAATGAGATTTCTCCTTTTACAGATGTCACAGTTTCCGTCAGAGTGCCTCATAGTACAATGTGTAATATTCTGCATCCACTCTACTGCGCCTGCATGCACAAAGGAAGCAAACCTGACGTCAGAGCTTCCACGATGTCCCGAATGTACCAGCAGGCTGCCGAGTCTTTGGTGTCGTCTGGAAGGTAAATAAGTGAACCGTCATTAAACCTGAGAAATTAAATTTTTTCATGTGAAACATCTAATGGCGCGTTCCGCAGGAAAATAATGTAAGACGCCGTATTTTCAGGCTAGCACTGAAATATAGGTATACTGGAATGCGTACGCTGTAATCCTGCGGTAACCAGGGTTATCTGGTTATCACAAAATTATTTTAATAATTGATGTTTCACATCTACCAGGCGTCCTGCGACGGCTCACTTTGTTTTTTACATCAGCATGCATTTCCAGGTACGATACCACACCTGATTTTGCTGTAGTGTTGCAACCCTTCACAAAACTGTTCAATGCACCAAATGCAGATCCAACGACAGCTTCACCCTTAGATCCCACGCTGGTTACGTACGACTGTTTTCACTTTAGTCAAAAAGGACACGCCTTGGGTAAGTTCTCTTTTTTACCGACAAACGCTGCACTTTCTTCTGAAATACCGGCAGACAGCCGCGTATGCCGGGTTGCATATCGACAGGCGCTCACAGTCGACGAGCAGGTTAAATTAACGTCGCATCATGCAATAAGTTTTTGGTGAATTTTGAAAGCCGTCATGGTCATAACCTTGAGATCTCTTTTCTGAACACTCATTATGGTCCATCTGTCTGGCTGGAGTAGATTCGTCAATAGGAAAATGTCATGAATCTCTTATTAAGCCCTCTTTCTCTCCGTTCTCGGGAACAGAGTCTTGTCGAAAACATCTTAGCGGAAAATGCTTACGGAAAATTTGTCAAACGTGCCAATAATTATTTTTATTTAATTACCTAATTATGTAATGAATAAAAAATGTTATGGACGTTGAATTTCATTTGTTTCTTTCATCGCTACTCTGCTTCAATTTTCAGGCGCAAATCTTCTTTGGAACAATATGCTGGAGCCAGTTGGGAACAAGACTGATAGTGGACTACCGAAAATCCTAGAAAGAGTTCTGTGCCCCAGTAAAAGCATTCCCTACATCTTTACCAACGTCAACACAAGGAATTTCCGCGAGACCGGAAATCAGGATGGAATTGTACCCAGATAGCGTTAACCTCAATCACAACTCACGTTAGAACCCAGTGAACTATTTTCATAGAAATTTCAGTATCGTTTTGGATACTGCAGGGTATCAGATAATTTGGTGTGAACTGTACGTACAGCACCGATTAGAACGAGAAACAGCAAGGAAAAAAGTCAATCTAATGTTACATTAGAATTTCGACTACTCAGGTATAGTTACTGCCTGAGGCTTTTGTTACTCGAAGGACGATAAACTCAGGGCTAGTGACAGTATCGTAATAATATTAATAAATTATAGGATAGACATATTTCTCATCGTTCATTCAGTCAAGTTCAACGATTCAATGAACTCTCATGTACGCATAACAATATGTATTTATACACGAGCCTTATAAACAGACAATCCCTAAGGAGTCTTTGAAAAGCCAATAAACAATTCTCAAGCCCGGCCTTCCCCGTGGAGTAGGGAATACCGAAGTGAGTTTAAAAACAAAAAGAAGAATTTCTTAATTGGATAAATCCAAGTGATTGACAGCCTTAACTGTCTAACCGACAAGGCTATGGCATTGCGAAACGATCGGTCGTTTGTCCGTTGAACCCAATCTGTATTTATTTGCCTACTGTCTTAATGGCAATATGCCGGCAAAGGTCGTCGATTCCTAAATGAAACATAAATATATCTTCCATGTCATATGTCTGACTACCTCAGTGGCTGACTACTTCCTGTAATCCGGTGCGATAACCTTCACTGAATTTACAAATGATTCAGAGTCAACAGGCGCTCCTTTCTATATAATCTTATATCCTATCCAGCTATCCTTATTCTATGGAAACGCAAATTCACACTCAGGAAATATTTCCGTGTTTACATCCCACGAGGATCCTCCAGGGCGACTCTCGGTTCGGGTGGGACTGCAAGAGACAAGCGAAGGTTAAGACACGGCAGAGAAGGTGGAGACACTTGACGGTCTTACCTTGAGGAAAGTTCTGAGGATATGAGAGACTGAAAGGAGAAGTCTGATCTGGATAGATTACTAGTTCGCCATGAGCGTCTTGCTTCAATCAACATTAATGGCCGTCGTGCTGAGGTCAGACGGCGATTCAGTAACGGATGTTCGATGGTTGAGAACTTCTCGCGGTAATAAACAACGCGAGGGTCGTAGGTTAGCGGATTTTACATAATTTAATCTAAGCACTGCAGTGGTAGTTGTTTCTTCTAGGAGATAAAGCCAAGTAGCCAGGGGGAAAAATCTCAGTGTTGCCTATAAGATTTCTTCCTCTTCTTTTTATATTCTTCTTATATAGTTCAGATCCGTTATTGTCCTTCCTTTTGAGATATGAGTGAGCTGCGGTTTTTTTTTATCTCTTCTATCTAGGTTCTTTTCATCAGTTTCAGGGATTCGTTAAGAACAGTTAGCGACACGTGTCCCTCTGTGGTCAATTTAGTGCGGCTCTTAACTCTAAGAAGAGTTTAATGAAAAGGAATGCTCGTACGACCAGGGACTTATTACTCTGATAGAAGATAATTGCTCCTTGGAATGAAATTGTTTTTGCTTCTGAGCAAGTCGTTCGTTCTTCGATTTTGCTCTATTTTTTTAAATACAAAACGTCAAACATTGATTAGCTTTGTTTGCTCATTGAAAAATGATTCAAAAAACCAGTCGAGCGTAAATGTTTTTACCAGTCAATTAGCAGTCTCTTGCGAAAAAATATATCGCCTTGTTTTGCCACTTTTCAGGGATACGAAAATATCGTTCATGAAGTATTATCATCCTGAGTTTGGTGGAATCTTATGATTTAACTTGGGTCCATGAGATTGGAAATCACGGCTGACAAGATAACTGTAGTTAACTCGGAAATATCCCATGGCGACGCAGAGTCGTCTGATTAGCAGGTTTCTTCCGTTTTGATAATTAACAATGGAAGAAAACTTTAGAGACAATCTATGATGTCTCTTATCTCACTGTGGCTTTCTCTTAATGACTCTCTTTCGTCGTTTATCCGGCATTCTGAAACAGAAAAACTTACTTCAGTCTTCGTTCTCCTTTCCTCCCTTTTCTCATACTTGCATTGGCCTATAACGATATAGTAATTTTCCATTTACCTGAGATTCTCTCAAGCATCCATTTATATAACAGATTCTCGATCACTGCGAAATGCGTGCTTTACATAGATAAGAATCTGAAAGTCCTTGTAACTGAGTGAGAAGGTGTAAACATTTTTATTATTGGTAAAGACGAAACAAAATATCTCCGTATAATTTTGTGAAAATCAACATTGCGTCATCGTGAATTTCTATGATCACGTGATCTAGATTTTTTGTTCGTTAAAAAAGAGAGTGACGAAAAAAAAAGATTCACATTCTGCCAATACTCGTTGCCTCGATAAACTGCTGATAAATTAATATCATTGTGCATTTACGTAACGTTAAAACAGCTGGTTTATGATTTATTCATATCTTTCAGACACACGTATCCGTATGTGTTGAGACAGTTCTTATTAACCTAAACATGTATATTTAACACTAAAGATATCGAAAATTTTTTATAAACGTATTATTGGCCTTAAAAGGATCAAACTACCCGTTGATGGTACGTTTAGTCTTAATATCCTCAATGAAATTACGCTAATTAGTTTAATCGTAACGGACGTTCTTGATCGTTTATTAATTAATAAATGTTAATAACGCTAAGCTCATTAGATATTTTTTTGCAATAACAGACACGTGAAAATGCAAAGATCTTTTGATCCGAGTAGTATAAAGTTAAACGTAAGGCTATCTAGGATGAAAACAGGGGACTCGTTTAGAGTATCATATGAATATCATAACAAGATGGCCCCCTGCAGGGCACTTCCTGGCTGAATTTCGCGATTTTGAATCACCACCACAAACTTGAGCTGTTTGGAATGCGATTTTCGTTCGCGAATGAGCTAAAAATAGCACGCCTAACCTTACCAAAAAGGAAACGTCGCGATGCCAAGCACCCGACTGCCGTACGTGAATAGTCATCGCGAAGGACTAGTTCACGAATATTAATTGCGCCTAATGTGTTTATTGTCAGGAAGGTGCTAGCTAATAATAGAAAGAATAATTTAACGGGACGTGTAAAAAGTTCAAAGTAGGTTTCACTCGTGCCACCAGAGCAGGCTGAAAATGTGATTTTCGTGACACGCCATTAATAACGCCACCCTGCGTTCTATTATTGGAGTGTCAGCTGATAAGCCGTCAGTCTAGTATATCGATCACATAACACTGCGTACGCTAAGTTCTCTTTCACTAAACAAGGAAACACAGCTACTTTAATAGTTCGTATCAAACCTGATTATCAGCAATTTTTCTCGACGTAAAAGACCCTCATCTTCCGCTGGACAACCCTAAAGAAACAAACTGACACTTCGTACATTTAAAACTCCGTCGGTAAATCCCTGTCGGTAAGTAGAATCAGGAAATCCCCTGGGTTTTGCCGAGAATCTTTCCTCATGGCCACGATGAAAGCGAAGGAATCTGAGAGGAAGTCTACTGGCACATCGCCTCATTGGAGGAGGCAGCCATAAGGAAAGTAAGAAAGGAGAGGACGTCTACACAGGCATTTTCGTGACTGACCATGACTCGTATGAATTTCTACATCAAGTCCATAAAGTGAAGTTACGCACTTAACGCAACTGCTGCTAATAATCAGCAAAAAAAAGATCCAAGAATTCGTCGCTTGTTCTGAGCGAATTTATGGATATTAATATTTCCCGGAAAACATGTATTAGCTCGACCTCAAACAGCCTCCGGTTTCTTCTTCGTTTAAGACTCGTTTAACAATGTCGACTGACTGATTCAACACAGTGGGAGGAGTCGCAGTGCAAGCGTGAGACATTTAGCAATAAGTAAATTAGAATCGGCCCTAGCACGTGAGTTGAGTTTTCATGGCGACCTCGAAAGGGACAATGGAGAAGACAACTGAAATAGTACCAACTTAAGAAAACTGAATAGTACCAATTCTTGACAGAGTTGTTTTGACTAGTATTTATTTACGAGTTGCCCATTTCGCGAATTTATGCCGGAGACGAAGGTCATGTCCTGAGCCAATATGTCTTCTGACATTTTTAATATATTCATTCTTAGAAGAAGACGTTTATCTCATCTATGACCTCCCCTCCCCCCATCTTTTTATCAGCACATTAGAAAATTTGAGGATGAAAAATCTCTTTTACCCAATTCTTCGTTCTCTTTTTAGTTTGCACATAAGTCTGGATGTTTATGTACGTTATATTTATCCAACTGAGTATCCAAAGCTGAGCCATGTGTGGTAGTGGAGAATTTGAGATAAGAAGAATATTAATGAGATAGGACAGATTTTGTGGGAAAGGTAAAATTACAGTTGAAAAAAATCATTGACATTGGTGAATAAATAGATTTATTGTGATAATCGATAAAGCAGGAAAAAAAGAACAAGAAATTATTCTTCGTATAGTAGCGATATCGTGACAACGATTAACACCTAATTAAAACGATTAATCGACTTAATACTGATTCTTGACTAGTAACTTAAATCTAAAGACTGGCGAGTCGATCAGAATCGCATTTATGAACCCTGATTAATTTATCTCCGTATTACGATCACTTTTATGCGTCCACAATGTGCGACCAATAACGAGTTTCCTTAGGGTTTTTAATGTCTAATATATGGCATTTTTATAGCGTCTAATAATCGTCGCGACCCGCGACGAAAGTAGGCGTATTGTTTGGTTCACCTCCTTAATGGATAATGACAATGGCGCAATAACGAATAATTTAATCAACGTGAAATTGACCGATGTTATGAATAGACTGGGTCATTGTGCGTGGAAGCCACGTTAATAGTAAATCGTGAAACGGATACTTCCGCGGCAGGATGAGACAAGCATTTCAATGAGTGAAATTAATAATTAAAAAATAAAAATAAAATTGAAGCTCCGCTGGCAAGAACTATCGCTGCGCGTGTCAATGGCTGCCCAAGCGCCACTTTCAAGATTGAAGATTCCTTTATTCTTCGTCCTCCATTCTCCATCGTTCCAACTGGAGCTCCACCGTTTTCCCGATCTCCCAGACTATGCCGAAGTACGTCCTCCTCTCGTCCAAGACGATGTTCCCCATGAGTAACAGGATGCCGATGAGTCTCTTTTAGAAACTGCTTTCGTCCTACCTGAAGTCGTCATGAGATGCGAATGTGAAACGTGTGAAAGTAAGTATGGCTTCTTAACGCTTTCAACAGTCTCGTTGCTGCCTTCAGATGACTGGCGATCTTCTTCAAGAGTTTTTCTACCAGCTTGACCTACGTTTCAAAGCAAGAAAGCTCTTCCTCGAGGACTCTTGCCTCATTTCCTGCCCCACTGCAGAATCCCACGACGGCTCTGGGTCGGCGATGAACCGCCGAAGGATCCGCTGCCATTAGAGCTGTTGCTGCCAGAGCTGGAGACGCTTTCGGACCTTCTGATAGGCTTCTTGCTGGAATCCAGTAGTCGATCCAGCACCTGGCGGATCGTGCTGTGTTTGCGGTTGAACGGATTGGTGTACATTTTGAGATTAAGTTTTGGTAATTTTCTCAAAAATATCCTCGCGTTCTTTCCCGTCGATGATCTTCACTGATCAATCACTTTTCTCACTGAACTCACTTTTGTCTGCCTTTAACGTTTCTCACACAGACTCGAGCAACGTGTAGCTTGTGTCTAGCTGAACGATCTACCACGTTCACCGTACGAGCAGTATCTCTCGAATGCCGGCTCGAGCCGCGTCGCCGCCTTTTATAGGCGCGCGTGCGCCTCCTCGTGACCTTCCGCTGACGTCGTCGCATACCAACGTAACGTGCGTAAAGTTTACCTGCGAGGCAGGACAGCGATTTAGATCATACAGGTGCAACGATTCGCTAATTGCCATCTTTGCAGCTGCAATCAATTCACGTGGCAATGACGCGAGTGAACTGTTGAACTATCTCGCACGCACGTTTAATGCAATTTACCTGGAATTTAAAAATCAACGTCAGCGCTTCTTACTCCGTGCAAAAAAGACGCGCCCGCAGGTACTTCCAGAGGTACGAGCTTCGCGAAGTAGAAGAACAGGTTTCTTCTCGACCCTTCGAGCCCAGCGAATATCTCGGACGTCGTAGGTGTCTCCCATGCGTCTGAAAAGAACATTCTAGATGCGTTATTTTGAGCTTCTACTCCACTGTGCAGTAGATGTAGGTGAAGAAAAAAAAAGAAAAAAAAGAGAGAAAGTACGTGCACTTGGTTATTCGAGAGATAAAGAGATACGACATACTTTGGTGACTTGCAATTATCATAAAGAACGTCAGCCTGGGGGATGGTCCGTGACGTCAAAAGTCCAACTAATTGTACGTGAATACTAACGACATTTAGTAAACAGATATACGTAAATGATTTTCGAAGGAATTCCCCGAATTCTCTGTAAAGACAAACTTTTGCTTTAATAATTTAACACCTTTTCACATCCATATATCTCTGTAATGAGAGATCGAGAATTCACATTCGCATAACCACTTCCCTCGTCCATAGTACATTTCCGTGGTAAATCGCGACATTGTAATTATAGGCTGGTACGTTAATTTCACTAATTCTTCCTTTAATAATCTCTTCAGCCATCTTTCGCAATTTTCCAATTTACAGTTCGATAAATATACAGGAAAATGACACGTGTGTTTGTTCTGTGACGGAATTGAGCTGCTCTTCTAGTTAATGTTTGAACTCGATCCACAGGCCAATAATCTTAGGTCAAAGGACGATTTCGACATACAGTAAAAAGTTCAAGGATCAATCAACAGGATTGTCCGATTATTCATAAAAGAATTGCCTAATGAAGATTAGGCTCTAAGAAGTCGATCCTCAGGTGTTAATGACGATGACGATGACGAAGTTTGTAATATATGCTGTGACGAATCTATGACGGCGTTAAATTCATATGGGAAACTTAGCTTAAAATTTTTGTAAATATTAGAATGAAACAGTCATTTGTAAAATTAGCGGGAAATATTACTTACGCAGTTGGTGCGGTTGCTATGGAGATTCAACGTGTTTATCGAATAACAACGCGAGACGTCACTGGCTATTGGCATAAAAAAAAAAACAGTTTCCCACGTAGCTCGTCCTATGGGTAAATTTTAACTTTATCCCATATTTAATGAGACACTGACCTCGCGCACCGAAGAAAACGAGAGGGTAAACCGTGTTTTAAAAATTTCCATCTGGAATGTTCCAGTCAAAATATTCACGTGAATAAAGATTTAATTGGCGTTTGCTTATCCGGATCGTGAGGACGCCTACATGAGAATTATGATTGGTTAATGACGTTTATGTCATAAGGCAATTTGTTTTGACGTTACGGCCTTGAATCTACGCCAAATGCATAAAACGAACTCTGGAAGTCAAGTCGTGTTACGATAGATGCATTATAAATAAGACTGATAAGAGAATTTTTTTCAGGAGTCAGATCTTCAGATTTATTAATAGGTACAAACCTTGAACTTACGTGGCAGGAATCGTGCTTATGAAATCGGTCGAGCAGCGTCTGGATTTTATTAGAGTGTTTAAAATTCGAATGCCGTTACGCAGTTCGTACAGAGTTATGCTTCGATGTATTTTGGGAGCAGCTGAGCAAAGCAAGATGGCGCAACTTCGTAACGCCGTGACATTAGCCAATGCATTGTCTTCCCATTTGACCCTTTTAACCGTTTATTGGTTTAATGGGTTGTGTGTAGAGAATGAGAGCGAAGCTCACCGAGTAGCCAGAGAGACCACCAGCGAAGATCTGCCGAGTGTCACGCGATGTCGATAAATCGACTACGTACACTTTGAACTCGTGAGAAAGTGGCCACGTTACATATATGCGTGAAAGTGCAGCTATTCGTACCTTTCGACCTTGAGAGAAATAATCCAACTATGACGTTGCACCAAGGAATGCGTTATCTTATCAGGGCGCACAGGTATATCGAGATTCAGAAATCGATTAGCTAAATATTATTGTTAACCTACTAAAAATAGAGGGGAGACCCGTAACAGGGGGTAAGAAAAATTTGAAAAATTTCTACAGCCCCGTAGCAACCCATCTATGGGCCCTGGGCATTGGATTCTGAGCAAAGAGAGATCCCACAGCAGCGAGTCCACCTTGAAATAACCTTGCAGAAATAGCCCAGTGTAGAAATTAGAGAGTGAACGACTGCATAGAGATTCGAAAATTTCTTAAGATATTACTTTTATCGGAATCATATAGTCCGCCGAGCGGTACCTTTGATTCTATAATATTCCGCGGAGCTTTTCCCACAGGCACGAAACGGTCGACGATGCGTTATAAAATGCTCGTTCCTCTCGGAAACGGGTATATCAAGTTTCCACGGCAAGACGCTAATATAAGCAGTAATGAGCGACGCCACGCGCGCCGTGAAAAACATGTCAGCAGATGAAGCACGCGAGACGCGTAAGGATATACGAACGCCGGCAGGCTTGTACTAAGGATCGGCCGCGGGAATTCCCTGACCGGTTTTACATTTATTCTCAACATCGTATCGCTTTTACCTTCCACTCAGTTTAATCGCTACGTGAAGCACAGCGCAGCTACGGGAGGAGAATGACTCTGCACATATTTTATGTATTCAAGATTCAAAGCACCTTACCGCCTAAATTTAGAGGAAGAACACTTAATTTTTTTATACGTAGATATTTATTATCTATTTCGTGCGTCACGCATCCCGTTTCAATTATTCCAGTAAGACATTTTTTGGTTTGCGAATTTTATTATGGTAATGGGGCAAGATTTAATCTTTAAATTCTATGACGCTAGTAATATTATATACCTTCGTTTGATTCATTACTGTTTACGTATAATCATTGCCCTGACGCAAAGGGCCTTGTTGTCAAGTTTCAATTCGTAGGTACTACGTTAGTCAGCACGCTGCTGGAATGGCAGGAAAATAATTTTGTATAGAATTGGTAATCGATAGTCGTTCAATGTAACGATGATAATTGGTCATCGTTATTTTCACGATCCTCAACACGTGATGTCGGATAGAATGTCTGTAACGTCTTATTAATCAGAGACACTTGCGATTTTTGCATGAAAACAAAAAATGTCGCTGCATTATTTTGCCATACTGCGGCATTTGATTAAGAGAATTTTAATTAAAATGCTAAATGTATTCACACACGAGGAGACGCGATTGCGATGTAAACTAGCCATTAATGGGAGTCTATCTCATGAAAATTCGATATCGCCTATCGAGCATAGATAACGAGACTAATGTTGGGTAATTATTTAAATTTAATTAAGAAATACGATGTCACGACAAATTTACTAGACACAACACTCGAATCGTAACGAATAAGAAATAAACCAAGGCTTACGAATTTTTGGTCCCATAAACACGAAGACAGAAAAGTCAATCAAAGTTAATAATTGATATTTCGACGAAATAAACAACATTGTCGTCAGTTTATGTCGCACATTATGAAACGTCGTTGAAGTTAGCAGAAAAACAGGCAGCACAATATCGCCATAAAAGCTCGCATGGAGCGCCACCATCGCGCGCAATTTGAATCAGCGATCTTCTGCTGTTTGTTTTTTCTCATAACTTTTGTGACATCTTTATCAATGACAAATGATCATCTTCTCGAATAGCATCAGTATACGTACCTGCGCAGCATCTCGTTGGTACAGGTGACTGCTCATCTAATAACGTGTTTATTAATCAGGTACAATGACGCAAATTGAGAGAAAGAAAGCACGAGACGTCATGCAAAAAAATATATATATACATGAAACAAGCCAACATCAGTAACTCTATGACGGATGCTACGTTGACTTGTTTATTTATGAGTCCTTCGTTAAGCCTCAAGTCGCAGCAGCGTGCGGTAGACACTTTTGTATATTTAAAAAGAGCCTAATATCAGCAGCACAAAAGTCGTTGCGCGACGAGCCTCTGTGGCAATAATCATTGAACTGAAAAAAGATAAATAAAATAAAGAAATCAGTTGAATGGCGCCAGCCGGATATTAACCGTATAGACTCGTTATAACATATCTCCCCCAGTTCTATAGTCGGGCTGTGGCATCAGTTCCAGTTTGAGGAGACTCACGTTTAGCTCATAAGAAAATGGCTCCTCAACTTCGTGGCCCGACTGTACCTAGAAGATTATACATATATAATTAATCGAGCGCCGACCTGATAGCTAATTAATTAATTGTAAGAATTATATTTTCTCCTCATTTTATCGTTTGATTTATGCGGAAAACGTAGTTAAATATAGTACGTATAAACAATAACGGAATGTTGATTCGACGGGGCAATCGGTGAACTGATAATGATGCAAAGGGCAGACAGGTCACGTCCATTTCTGTCTTTGCAGTACATACAAGGCTCGCTCAACACTTTGTTTATGCTCGTGTGGTTATGCCAGTCTTAATATCTTATATGCGCGACCGTTTTATGCGCTTTCATGCGTGAGCTCCTTTATGCGTCGCTACGTGAGACACAGGTCATAATAATGGAAAAGAAATGAAAACGAACAAATTATTCTCAGTTTCGTCGTAGGAAGACTCAATGTGTGTTATGGGGGAGTTCCCTTTCATGGACACAACACACTAGAGATAATATCTGTCATGTTTTCTGTTTTTGGACATAAAATTAGAGAAGATACGTAACTATATCCTTGGTTTTTGGGAGATACCAATGTTTAATATTTCATCATGTGGGAGATACTGCTATAAGCTCGATCTTGCATCTCTGTAGAAATCTATATGCACATATGTCTGACAGAGAGGAAACGTTTATTAATCGATGGTAATTTATAGATGTATAAACTTATAGACGGGTATAGTCGTATAAACTTTTGACAAATCTAAAGTCATCAAAGACCCCTTGGCCTAATTATTGCTTGTATCTTCGTTCGGCAGTAGTCGTAGTAGAATAATAATATAATTGGATAACAATGAAATGTCCTAAAGAAATTTTGATGAAACAAGATATTCCAAAATGCTGAACAATAAATTATAAACAAAAGACAGTGAGTTATGAGAGGTAGATAAGAAAAAGTATTAAAGAAGTACATTTAAAAAATATGAGAATAGCAGAGAAATTAATATTTCCAAAATAGAACAACTCCCCATATTGGTGATACAAAGACGTACAGTTACAGTGTCGTTCTAGAATCTTCAATAACGCATAATTAGTAACGTCTCGAATAATGCCAGTAATTTAGGTTCTAATGAATGTATTTGTCGAGAAACTATGTAACGTCGGTAATTACTTTCTGTCGTAAGCACTGTTTAATTAATACGTACTGCCTGTTGCGTATATATAATTCAATGTTGCGCATTGCCGATTAATGAATTGCAAGAAAAAAGTTAATAATTAATTCAATACATTTTCTGTCATAGAGATAAAATATGGCTTACAAGTCTACTTGGAACGAGTTGTCAAGGTTATTTACAGTCTACAGTAGGTCTGCGGTCAACCGAGATATAACTGGATAAAGGACAAGGTACATCCATTGGTGACTGTATTTTTGCATCACAGTAGACAGAAAATTTTCAAACCACAGCCAACGGCAGCGAGTAGCAGTCAAAATCAGTTATTTACATAGGTTGTCCTAACGGTTTCTACCTTGCCGATCTTTCTGCAGCGAACAATGTCTCGACGCCATTACCATCTACCGTTCTTTGGTTTAAACGCCAGAGCGCTTCGACTTCGAGAACTCGACAGCGAGTATCGATTTTAATCGAGTGGTCGATTCGCGCCGACTTCAGTCGATATTAAAGGCGTCGCACGATATTGTTACGAGCGAAGCGTCTTTCATTCAGTGATATATGTCAGTACGCTCCGTGCGTAGTGAGCGACGGTCAGTGAACGTAACTGCAGTCCAGTGAGAGAGAAAACGCGTCTTCTATAGGGTGTAACCAAGATTTCATCAGGGCAATGTTACCATGATGACTCTGAAATATTTAATCCTTCTGTTCGCGGTGGCAGGAGCCCCTTTAACCAGAGCATGTGAGTCTGCAACGATTCTTTACGTCATCAAATATTATTGGCGGTGCCATGGCATTTCTCGAGCGTGACTCTTTCGAGTTCCGACCAAGCCCACTCAAGCAACATGGCGTATCGTAACTGACAGTCTGGAGAATAACGGGAATATTCCTACGTTCCTTGACAATGCCCTATCTCTCCCTTGATGGTCTTTAATATGATTTTGAGTAATCGTTGTTAGACATGTGCTTTTGAATTTATTTCGTTTCAAGGCGAATAACGCGTCGATATGCTTTAAGATTCTCAATGTTGTTTACTAATTCGAATGCCAAAACCTGGCCCAGCCCATATAAAACGAATGCACTTTACAGTTTTTAATTTATCATGAGGCTCTCGTGAGCTTTTTACTTGCAAGTATTATATAAGATTCTTCTTACGTTACTCTGAATTCCAAGTCCCTCGATTCGTAATGCGCTTATGTGACGAATATGAAGAACTGAGTCATTGTATAATCATTAAGTGACGACTTGCTGCGTCTGATGCCGAACAATGATTTTGTTATTTCAGATGATTACGGTTGCAACCTGCCCTTGCTTGACAGAGCCCAGCTGAAGGCTACAACTTCTTTGCCCGAAAGAGGTCCTACGAATGCTAGGCTCAATGGTAAATTTCGTAATTCCTCATAATCTTTGGATATATAGTTGATTGCATTCATTTGAAAAGGTGCAGTATAAGAATTGCAACTGTCAGTGGTTCTTCTATCGCGTAAATACAACTGGGATTTATTTTTTATGTATCCGTAGTTTATGCTTTTCTGTCTGTGTGCAAAATTTTTCGCGAACCTCAAATTTTCTTCTTTTTTCTAGCACGTTTAAAGATTTCGTAATTTGTCTATATGTGTGTTTATACGTATGATTAAAAAATTCTAGATATCCAACCGTAAACGAAAGCATACTTGTATGTATAATACAGTACACCCACACGCGATTATGACTATTTAAGATGTCAAATGGTTACTCACTGACTCACATACAATCGTTATATATTTCTGAGAGGTCACATACGAGAGCATCACTCTCATTTTATAGATAGAGTTAAGAGACTTGAAAGTAAGCTGAGTTATCTATCTGCTTCAGGTGGATGCTAGGAAGTAACCGGCCACCTTGTAGATGCCACAGAGTGTATCGATAGTACAGAGAATCAAAATATTAGATCGTAGAAAGAGAAATACATGCGTAAGCTCATATTAAACATGGCTAAAATGGCTCCGAGTGGTGTTAGATGGGCATTCAATTGGGCTGACTGGAACCCAACTGTGGAAGAGTTCTCTTATGCGATATCATGCATCCAATTGGATGAAAAAGAAAGATTAGGAAGATTTGTTTTTCGAAAGGACAGTAGAGCCTCCCTCGTAGGCAGATTACTCATGCGAAAATTTGTAAATGAGTATGTGAAAGTTCCTTATGACAAAATTATGTTCACTCGTGATGAGAGGGGCAGACCCATCCTGGAAGGTAGTCCTGGGAATGTGGCATTCAATGTGTCCCATCAGGGTCGTTACACAGTGCTGGCTGGAGAAATGAAAAAGATTACCTTAGGGGTGGATATTATGAAAGAGGAGTATACAGGAGGCAAAGATTTAAAGGAATTTTTTCGAATAATGAATAGAAACTTTTCTACCTCCGAATGGGAAGAAATTAGAGGACCAGTCGGGACACCTCAATCAGAACAGATTGCAATGTTCTGTCGACACTGGGCTCTGAAGGAGAGTTACGTCAAAGCCCTCGGAGTAGGGATTGTGGTTGATTTGCAAAAATTAAATTTCAAAACTAAGGCCAATCTGCACGAACACGAAATGATCACTAATACAGAATTATATATAGACGGTCTGAAGCAAAATTGGTTATTCGAGGAATCGTTACTGGATTCGGATCACTGCGTTGCGGTGGCATTGCAGGAAAATGGTACTAGACCTCAGTCGCACAACGTTAAATTTCGCAAAATAGATTTCGCAGAACTTATGTCGAACGCTGTGCCGCTCTTTCCTAAGGATCCTTCCTACTCGTCCAGATACTTTGCAAAGTCTGAAAAACCTTGATACCGTTCATCGATTATGTCCTAATTTTCTATACTCTACTTTTTCACGAATTCTTATTTATTAAACGTATAAATAAATCTAATAGAAATTATAACGGTTGTATGATACGAGAGTCAGTGAATTAATAAATCTCATAGTAAATATATTGAATACATACTTTATTTAAATGCTATTTTATGCTTTTCAATATCATGTACATAATCGCACATTGGATCCGTCAAGCAATGTATAAGATTGTACTCGTTTAGACCTTATTCAGGGTGGTGAGGTAACCTGGTCGCGTTGGTATTCTCTAGAGTCTAAATAACGTATATGTATCCACACTGAATCATAGCTGAAACAGGAAGTCTGAAATAAGAATATCGAATAACGTTATTTTCTGAAAGTATTGATTTGTTAGAGGAAGAGCCCGTACCGCCGTCACCAGTTTAGCATAATCTTGTCACGGCATTAGCCTACATTTTCAATGTCATACAAAGAAATAAATTGTAGCAACTATTTTCGATTCTTAATTCACAGTAGAATCTCAACTCCGATAAAAGGTCATTCCCATGATCGAGAAATATAATTTCCCAGTTATCAGTAGAATTAAAGAATAGAGTAGACGCCTGCTTATTTAATATCTTTATTTGCTATTGACTGTCTCTTTCTGGTGACAAGACACAGTTAGTTACTTATTTATAAATTTTCATAATCTTTGGGTAACATAACCCCTTATTCCTTTTGTATTGAAAATACGTTTCTGGCTCTTCCGGTGAAGTTCTATTTGCTTCCTCTTCGACATGAATAGATGATATTTCAATGTACCCAGAACCAATGAATTACCGTAAAACTGCTCGGTATCCCGTCTATTATCATGTCTTTGAGTTTCCTGCGCTTTTAAAAGAAATTACAAAGATATCAAGATACCCGGATACCAGCCACACATTCCTGTGAATGTCTTTTTGCTATCCTTAAGCTACACGGTAGCCTTCCCTACTGGCCTTACATTTAGAATCCCCCTTTAAGTTCAGTTTGAGTTGCATGCATGCGTATGTGTGTTGTGTGGCATAGGCGGAAACGCATGGACGGCTAGCAGCTCTGACTTTGACCAATACCTGATAATCGACCTGGGTCAAGTAATGAACATCACTAAGATAGCGACTCAAGGTCGACCTCACCACAGCGAGTTCGTCATGGAGTACGGTATCAGCTATGGTACCAATGGGCTTGATTATGTCGACTATAAACAAGAGGAGGGCAACGTCAAGGTAAGTGAGCCGGTCTCGTGCTAAGGCATCTCCACGAAATTCTCATAGTCAGTTACAACGTTGTACGCTGATAATGGGAACTGTTCAGGGTACTCAGGATATAAAGCGTCCTAGTCCACTTCATCAACAATCACCACTAGGATGCATCTGCACGGATTCTTTATCTTTCTCTAGACGTAGACTCACTAGCTGCCTCATTTCCTCTAGACATCATGGAATTTTTTATAAGCCTTGACTAACAATGTTCAAAAACACTCTGTGATGAGGATCTTCAGGTAGGTAGACCTCTCAATGGTGCATGTGATAGGCATGGGCTCTGAACTACTCATTGGCACTAGAATTAAGAATAATAAAAAATACATTGGGAAAGAAGAAGACCAAGCCACGAGATGTACTTTTCTTAGATAGATGAGTGTAAAATCAGAGATTCCGAAAGGGTTTACATCGATCTAACGTACCTTGGTTAAAATTATTTTCAAAGTAAGAGTAGTTCCTGCTTTATCCGCAGCGTACGGTGTCTCTTCAGTCGGAAGACCCATCCATCCATCACTGCTTTTTATTAAGATCCTTCGAATAGCTTCTGTCTTGCTTTGCTTCCGTCTTCTTTTTTCTCTGACACACGGACATGGGGCTGGGCTTTCCAGGGGAATCCGCGTGGTCACCGGAAGTTAGCAGTTACGATCAACACCTGACAATCGAGCTGAGCGAGACATCCGAGATACGCAGCATCGCAACGCGTGGTCGTGCTCACACTAACGAATATGTCACTGAATATATCATCCAGTTTTCGGATGACGGTCAGGCCTGGACCAGTTATGAAAGCCAGGATGGTGTCGATGAGGTACTGAGACTGAGAATATCATATTACGAATTACGACAGAGTATACAGGGGCTGATCTGTCTCTTTTTCTCTCTCTCTCTCTCTTTCTGATACTTTGAGAAGATCGCCCTCTCTTTCGTAATTACTCAATGTTCGTGGCTCTTGAAAAGAAAATTAAAAGAAAAATACGAAATTGTTTTTCAATTTTATTTTGTCTCACCTAACTTGCGTCCGAGGACGCGGGAGATATTTATTTTATTAATTTATGTCATTCGAATCTGGACCATTCTTTTTAAGTTGTGCTTTTGTCACTAACACTCTTGCTACACTAACACCTTGTTCGCTCCGTATACGCAATTTATATTTTTCCTGCACATTATTCACACTTGCACCTCAGCACATTCACGGTGTAACAGTTCATTCTGGTCATTTTTTCACATTTTTTACATTTATCATTTTACCTTCATTTGTCTTGCAAAATACGAAACTTGTTTCTCGAAGGAGAATTAGTCGTGCCAACACAAATTCTACACCTTTCGTATCGCGCATGATAAGACCTTTTATTTTGCCCTTTGTACCTGAGCTCATCGTGTTTTGTCCGTAATCACGAAATCAGCGTTGAAATCACTAAAAATTACGATCTCGCTGTTCTCCAGATGTTCAAAGGAAACATAGATGGAGACACTATAAAGTTGAATAGATTTGGCGTGCCTATTATTGCACAGTGGATCAGAATAAATCCTACTCGATGGAGAGACAGGATATCCCTGAGGGTTGAGCTTTACGGATGCGAATATGGTAAGTAGTAACTGGATGAACGAACGGTCATCCATGATTGTCAACCATTTTGAAATATTTTCAACATATGGAACTGCTAGGTAACGTTATTTAAATTCTATTCTCTCTATTGCAGTGTCCAACCTACTTTCCTTCAATGGCCTTTCTCTAGTTCGTTTGGATCTGCTGCGGGAGCCTATTGAAACTGATAGGCATGCTATCAGTTTCCGGTTCAAGACAAATTATGCAGATGGGGTACTCATGTACTCTCGTGGGACTCAAGGCGACTTTATTGGTTTGCAATTGCGCGACAATAGGATGCTGTTGAACATCGATCTTGGCTCTGGCGTAATGACCAGCCTGTCCGTCGGAAGTCTCTTGGACGACAACATATGGCATGACGTTCTTATATCCAGAAACAGGAAAGATATTTCCTTCTCCGTCGACCGAGTACTTATTAAGGGTAGAATTAAGGGAGAATTTCATCGTCTGGACTTGAACAGGGCTGTGAGTTTAATTTTATGGACCATCGAAGTGCCTGTTGCAGGATTCTTAAGGTTTATTCTTATATGTGAATTTTTACTTTTTTAGCTTTACATAGGGGGTGTGCCTAATAAACAAGAAGGTTTGGTGGTGAATCAGAACTTCACGGGATGCATTGACAATTTCTATCTAAACGCAACGAATCTCATTCGCGAACTGAGAGAAACGGAAATGACAGGAGAGAATCTTCGTTATCACAAGGTCAACACTATCTATGGTTGTCCAGAACCTCAGATTATTCCAGTGACCTTTTTAACTGCTAGTTCTTACGCGAGACTCAAGGGCTACGAGGGTGTCTATTCCATGAACGTTTCTCTTGCTTTTCGCAGCTACGAGGATCGTGGGTTGATCCTCTTCCACGAGTTCACGTCCCCAGGATACGTACAGGTGAGCACGTGCTCCATTTCTTTATCTCTCTAATCATTTCAGTTTTCAAGACACTATAGATACTCTTATCTAACGCAGTTGTTCCTGGACGAGGGTAAATTGAAGGTGGAAATAAAAACTAACGATAACCCTAAAGTTATCCTGGATAACTTCGACGAGAAATTCAATGACGGAAGGTGGCACCTAGTAATTTTGACAATTTCGAAAAACAGTTTGATACTTAATGTCGATGGTCAAGCTATGAGGACAAAACGGATCCTCGATATGGTCACTGGACCAGTTTATCTAGTGGGTGGAACAATTAGCGGCATGTCGCGGATTCGCGGATTTGTTGGCTGCATGAGAATGATAAGCATCGATGGAAATTACAAACTGCCTACCAATTGGAGGGACGATGAGTATTGCTGTAAGAACGAGATCATGTTTGATGCTTGTCAAATGGTGGACCGATGTAATCCCAATCCGTGCAAACACGCTGGAATCTGTACCCAGAATTCCAATGAATTCTTTTGCGATTGCGGAAACACCGGATATGCAGGAGCAGTTTGTCACACATGTAGGTAGCAGCAGGATATGAATCTTGACGCTGTTATGAATATGTTGACACGGTCTTCTTTTTTGCACAGCTGTGAATCCACTTTCGTGCGAGGCCTATAAGAACATGAATTCGGTGAATCAGAAGGCGGAAATAAAGATCGACGTCGACGGAAGTGGACCGTTACGGCCATTCCCAGTGACTTGTGAATTCTACGCCGATGGTCGAGTACTGACGATATTACGTCACAGCAACGAACAACCCACTCCCGTAGATGGTTTTGAGGAACCAGGCAGTTTTATTCAGGACATCAATTACGATGCTGATCTAGATCAGATTGAGGCACTTCTTAATCGATCCAGTACCTGCAGACAGAGAATTAATTACGCCTGCAAACACGCCAAGCTCCTTAATACACCAGGTGATACATTTGTCTTTCTTATCATTTAAATAGTCTCTTACAGTATTTCTGATTTTTTTTGGCTGGCTTCAGTTCCTCAGGGCGAATTCTTTAGACCTAGTTCCTGGTGGGTGAGCAGACGCAATCAGAAAATGGATTATTGGGGTGGCGCCTTGCCTGGGTCACGAAAATGCGAATGTGGTATCCTTGGTACCTGTGTTGAGCCATCAAAGTGGTGCAACTGCGACTCTGGCCTAGAAGGGTGGTTAGAAGATGGCGGCGACATCACTGAGAAGGAATATCTTCCGGTTAAGCAGTTAAGATTTGGCGATACGGGTACTCCTCTGGACGAGAAAGAAGGCCGATACACATTGAGTTCTCTGATATGCGAAGGCGATGGTAAGACATTATTTTTTCCTTGTCATTGCCTTTCTTTAATTATTTAATTTTTTATTCGGTTTCAAATATTCAACATTCCATTCTTTATAAGGAACCACGTTGCCTTGGGTTTCCGTAGGTAAGGCAAAGAGAAATAGAAATAACGTGTATAAGAAACAGTGGATAGTAATTGACAAATACATTTCATCCTGAATACCGCCAGTGCTATTGTGTTGTAGACATATGTGTAATTCTACACGTAGATTGTTTGCGATACTTGAGATTCCTTCTTACTGATTAACAACTCACATGTTCTTATTGTCGCTTTCAGATTTATTCAAAAACGTGGTGACTTTTCGAATTGTCGATGCGACAATAAATCTGCCAACCTTTGACATCGGTCACAGCGGAGATATTTACTTTGAGTTCAAAACGACTATCGAGAACGCTGTGATTATTCATAGCAAAGGTCCCACGGATTACATAAAAGTTTCGATAAACGGTGGAAACCAAATTCAATTCCAATATCAGGCCGGTGGCGGCCCGCTGGCCGTTACGGTACAGACTTCGTACAGCCTTGCGAATAATCGCTGGCACTCGGTGTCGGTCGAGAGGAATCGCAAGGAGGCCAGGATCGTCATCGACGGGGCATTGAAAAACGAAGTTAGAGAACCTCCAGGTCCAGTTCGTGCTTTGCATCTGACCTCGGACTTCGTGGTGGGTGCAACCACTGATTACCGAGATGGCTTCGTCGGATGTATCAGAGCTCTTCTTCTGAATGGACAACTCCAGGACTTGAGAAGCCACGCCAGACGTGGACTCTATGGGATAAGTCAGGATTGCGTTGGCAAATGCGAGAGCAGTCCTTGCCTGAACAATGGAACCTGCCACGAGAGATACGATGGTTATTGGTGCGATTGCCGCTGGACGGCATTCAAGGGTCCCATTTGTGCTGATGGTAAACTAGCTTAATCTATTTGATCAGCCATGGGTGGTCTTAAGATTCTTGATACTGAATTGATCGGTTTCTTTCAGAGATTGGTGTCAATATGCAGGAGAGCTCTATGATCAAGTACGACTTCATGGGCAGTTGGCGTTCTACGATAGCTGAGAAGATTCGAGTTGGTTTCACGACGACCAATCAAAAGGGATTCCTTTTGGGATTGTTCTCAAATATATCAGGAGAGTATATGACGATAATGGTGTCGAACAGCGGCCACTTGCGCGTCGTCTTTGACTTTGGGTTCGAGAGGCAGGAGGTTATCTTCCCGAAGAAGCACTTCGGGCTGTCACAGTATCATGATGTCCGGATAAGCAGGAAGAATTCCGGAGCCACCCTGGTTATGCAGGTCGACAGCTACGAGCCGAAGGAGTTTCATTTCAACATTAAGGCCTCCGCCGACGCTCAATTCAATAATATTCAGTACATGTACATCGGGAAGAACGAGTCGATGACTGAAGGATTCGCCGGTTGTATCTCCAGGGTCGAATTCGACGACATCTATCCGCTCAAGCTTCTCTTCCAGCAGAAGGGTCCGGAAAATATTCGTGTCCTGGGTGACCCTTTGACCGAAGACTTCTGTGGCGTCGAACCCATCACGCATCCGCCTAACATTGTCGAGACTCGACCTCCGCCTCAAGTCGACGAAGATAAGCTTAGGGCAGCCTATAACGAAACCGACACGGCCATTTTAGGAAGCGTATTATCAGTTATACTCATTGCACTAATCATAATGGCCGTACTCATTGGACGGTACATGTCCAGACATAAAGGCGAGTATTTAACGCAGGAAGACAAAGGTGCTGAAATTGCACTGGATCCTGATTCAGCGGTTGTGCACTCGGCTACGGGTCATCAAGTTCAAAAGAAAAAGGAATGGTTCATCTAGAGTGCAAAGTGATTATAATTTAGCACACGAATCACTTTTCAATTTTCATAACAGCTGCGACCTCAATCTCATCTCTCATAGTTTCTTCTACCAGACTTTCATACGTTGGAGATAATTTCTTATACTCGATCGTTCTAGAAATCCATTATGATACGGATAAAATTTTCATTCCTGCAAGAATCGCGTCGTATGTAACGCTGACATGTTGGATTTTTTTTAAATCTGGTAATAACAGATTGATTCGTGCTTAGATCGAGGACATCGCATTTTCAAAACTGAAGATCCAAATATCATTGCGATCGCTGTTGCCAATTTTGCTATTTTCACGGATCGTCTTTGAGAATTCTACGTGTTTAACGACGGAGAATGAAATATGCGTGGTTCGACTCTTCTTGATTTTGAGATTGGCGTATTTATCGTACGTAGGATAGAGTGCCAATTGAGGAGACGAATCGAATGAAGTTTCAGGAGATTGATTAGCCTTTACCATTTTACTTCTTTCTTAATTAGATTAGGCGCCTAGATATTACTTATGAATCATTTTTAATCTCTAATATATGAATCTCGTTTGCAAATTATTAGTATCTTCGTTTCTTTATCTTTAACAGCTTGTCTACGTTTAAGACATTAAAACAAAAAAAAAGGATCGGCAAGAGTTTGAAACATTCGTTAATGTACAAAGAAGATAAAGAAAATCGTCCGTAAATAATTAATTTTATTTTTCTTTGACGTTCTCCGACTTAGTTGTAATGTTTACCGTCCAAAGTGCATTTAGCATTTTTTTTATTTCTTTTATTATTCTGTTTATTTTTTTTTGCAGAGTTTTAGATTAGTTTATTCCCTAAAGATACGTTAGCGTGGATCCGATACAACAATCAAACAAGTAGAGTTTAACGCTATTTGTAATTGTACCGACACACCTAACGAAACAAATTACGCAAGGTGGACACAATGCGTCTGGTTTACCTGCGTTTGTAAATACGCCATTTTGATATGAGAATAGCACTATTATTTTTTATCATTATATGTTTCTGGCTCGATATTTAATGCGATGTGGATTGACATTGAAAATGAAAACACAATAAAATTATACAGAATTCTGATACATTCCAAAAATATGAGTTATCATTTGACACTGTTACTGAAATTTTATTTTTCATCTACAGCGAATAACGTCAATTACCATTCGATATAATTAAAAAAATATTTCCAATCAATCTTCGCATCTTATCATTGTCTAATTATACATTCCACATCCGTATTAACAAATTGTGCATCATCTGCGATTATACTGGCATACTCGCTGCAAAAAACAAGTAAGATCAATAAAATGAAACGCATAAGATACACGTAATCATCGGCATTCGAGAAGTTAATTAATTTCTGAGAGACACGAATGACTTCCTAGTAATTGTGCCTTCAAACGACTCGACAGGGTCCTGGCTTTTAGAGGAATCGTTTTTAATTACTGTAATGCGGTTTAGAACGCTCGAATTTGAGTTTTGCGATGCTGCACGATTAGCCAATATATTCACTGTCGGATGAAACCTTGTTTACTGGATTTATAGCACATTTTAACGGGTAGGAAACCAATTGGATGAATCAGTGTACAGTTTGTCGTATTTGTAATAAATCATTTTAGTAAATACATTCTCATCTCTCTATTTCGTAATGAAAATACTGTTTAATATTTTCATTCCATTTTACTTATTTATATTGTCTCCCAATGGTGCAGGCTCCTTAGGAAAGAACTATCCTGGGTTTCTGGTACACGGGTGGATATCGTACAAGGTTATAAAAAGAAAAGCGACGTCAACGAACAACTTATGGTAAATAATACAAAAGGTATGTATTTAATAGTAGCAATACACTATTCGTTAAACTTAAATGATTATAAAATTACAATGCACTTATGTGTAAAGGGTTTGATTTTGTAATAATATATGTATAAATATCATCAATTTCCATTAACAACATTACATACGAACCTAGCCTAACGACACATGATTCTGACGGCACGTAAAGCAGTTAAGTGCATGTTCATCACGTGTTTTCCTTCTTTATCAGATCTGACATCTGAATTAGTGATAAAATTTGCCTAAACCTGGATCGCAAAGAGACACGCGAATCGAGATCAAAAGTAAAAAATATCGAACAGTGAATACAATAAATTAAAAATGAAATCTGATATTAACGATGGTTATACATATAAAACTCCATTCAGATCTTTTCTAAAACAGTTGCAGTACTAAGCATCTTCGCAAATGATTGAGCAAACAATAGTGAGACCTGGACGAACCATTGAGTCTATGTGAAATAGTTTTAACTAGGTTCCATAATTATAATATTATCTCATACACAAATTTCAGAATAATGCAACAATTAATTACTTGAACATGTACTACCATTACTCGACGTACCAGATATCTGTAGTTTCACTAAGGGATCTATCGGATAATCCTCGTCTGAAAGAAGGTTCAGTTATGTTGAATTATGAATGTTTGAGAATTTCAACGATGGGAAAAAGTAATGTCTTACCTGACTCGTTGTCACTGAGTTGTCGAGGTGAAAGTCTGCAACCCCTGGCTAAGTAATTTTTTAACTTTCCTATACTGGCTAAGATTAGACCCAGAAACGGAGGAGAGGGTTTCAAAGGTCTTGATAAATACTCTGGATGAAATTGTGTGGCAACGTAGTAACTATGTCCTTCAAGTTCAATTATTTCCATTCGGACCTTTTCATCATCGTGACCTACCATTTATAAATTTATGTATCTTTCCTCTCTCCATTGCGAATCAATTCAAGCATTCAAGTGTTGATTATTTCTTAATAATTCTTACCTACGAATTTCAGACCCGCTGTCTCCAAGTCATCAACGTACTTTGGATTGACTTCGTACCTATGTCGATGCCTCTCTTCGACACCCTCTTTATTGCCATATAATTGTTCTACGAACAAAGAAAAGTTTTAGAGACTATGTCAAGCATATATGTGACTTGTAATCTCGATAAATGTTCTTACTAATTATGGAATTGGCTGCAGTGAAACGAGTGTATCTTTTGCCCAGTCTCATCGTTCCACCCATTTGACCTGGATTATGTTCAGGCATATCAATAACGATTGGATGATCTGCGTATTGATCAATTTCTGTGCTATTGGCGCCTGCCAAGCCCAAGACGTTACGACCGAATTCGATAACAGCCGTTTGCAATCCCATACAAATACCAAGGAAAGGCTTATCGTTCATACGGCACCATTTGCAAGCTTCTATCTTACCCTCGATGCCTCTTTTTCCAAACCCACCAGGAACTATCACACCACTGTTAAGATAAGGAATGGTATTAATTATCACTACCATATTATTCTATCGGTAAGCGTATTAGCAGCTAAAGTAAAAGAAAAGTTTCATAAAAAAACAGAGAACTCACTCGCTCTTGCAAAGTTGTTGCCAAGCTTCGTGATATAATACTGGATTTTCTTGTTTCATGGCCTGTTCCAAATTTGCTGCTTCGATATACTGAACGAAATATTAATCACTGTAGCGGATACACTTAATCTGATCACGTCAAAATGTATATTTTACTTACCGTTAATTTTACTCTGTATCCTACTTCGACAGACGCGTGCTGTAACGCTTTAGTCACGGAGGCATAAGAGTCTTCTAGTTTGGTATATTTCCCGACAAGCGCAATATTTAATTCTTTTCGTAAATGATCGATGCGCTCGGCAAGATCTCGCCATTTGCGCATAAAGTGACGCGGTCTTGGCATCGCTATGTTTAATTGAAGTCTGTCGTTAAGAAATTCAATGATTCCTTGACTTTCCATCAGAAGCGGAACCCGATAGATCGATGACAAATCATGAATCGTAAGAACCTAAAATAATTGATTCTATTATATCTATCCAGCTGAACAGATAAAAACCAAATATTTTACCTGCTCAGGAGCGACGTGACAGAAGTTTGAAATTTTTTCTTTAACCGAATCACCGATAGGTTTTTCAGATCGACACACTATCAGATCTGGTGATAAGCCCAATCCACGTAATTCCCTTACGCTCGATTGGGTCGGTTTTGTTTTCGGTTCTCCCGTTGAGCGTGGCTGAAATTTATAAAAAGTTTATAATTTCATCGCTCTTACTGACTCAGTCGTTGTGATTCACTAACAATAAGTGATTTGGTAATTAACGTCCGAGTTAACGTTCGTTGCGTGAAAATCGAAGGAGCGCCTTAATACGCATGTAAATAAAAGTTACGCAATCTGGTCAGCCAAAAATAAATCTACAATACTGCTGGCGCAAATTCAGGGTCAACTTTGTTTAGTGGATTATAATCGAGCCGCGGTGACACAAGGGAAAATGAGATTTAACGTGAAATAATTATTACCTGTGGCACCAGAGACACGTGAGCGCAACAAAAGTTTTCCTTCTTTACGCGAAATTGAAACTGCCTGAATGCTTCTACAAAGGGCATGCCTTCGATGTCTCCGATGGTGCCGCCGAGCTCCACAATGCAGACCTAAAAATTTTAAGTGAAATCTTTAATCAGTTTCATAAGTTTACTTATCACTGTTAAAAAAGATAAAAAAATAATTACGACTGGTTTGCTTCCATCTTGAGTTACTGATTCATTACCGACTCTGTCTACCCATTCTTGAATCGCATCTGTGATATGTGGAACAACTGGAACGTGATAAAAATAAAATAAAATAAAATATATTTAAAAATATATAAAAAGAAAGTAATTGAATCTATTGATCCAAGCGAGACTCACCTTGTACAGTCTTTCCAAGATAGTCGCCCTTTCTTTCCTTATTAATAACGGACTGATAGATTTTACCAGTGGTTATATTATTATCTCTATGAAGCGTAATGTCCAGGAAACGTTCGTAATTACCTAAATCGAGATCAACCTCGCCTCCATCGTCCAAAACGTAAACCTCACCTGCAAGTGTTCGGTAATAAGTACTGAGCCAAAGAACATTATTGAAATACATAAACTATGGAGCTTATCACTAGTCCACGTGATACTATTAAAAACATCGTTAATGTTTTTAAAAGTGCAAAAGAATTTATTGTTTGGATACGAGCACTTTGATTAGAAATTATGATATCCAATCTGTGGGCCCGTATTCGTATGACAGTAAGTTATTAATTTTAAGCACGATCTCTAGATATCCTTTATCATGTGTTATTATTACTGTATCTATGGTCTTAAGACTGTTTAGTTTCAAGCACTGACTATGAAAATAGACCTGTAATGCAGTTTGGATACTGAGAATCAAAATTATTCGTGATCAACCATTTAGAAAATTACTGTCCAATTTATGGTAGATTTGATGAATCGATTTTGCAAAAACGTTGCTAATAAATTTGTTCTCGTTACCTGCACATTCTGCATTTTTCAAACAGGTCAAGTTCTTATCGGTTACTTAAAAATATTATCCAATAAGAATGTACACTTTTTGAAAAGTGCAGCAAGTGCAGGTAACGATAAGAAACCACGTTTAGTGGACGATAAGACGTTTTCGTCGGAAGTGAGCAAGAGAGCGCTTCTCTCGGTTATCACGTGATTGTGAAACGGCGCGCGAGCTGCATGGAATGGCTGAAGCAGACCTGAGCACGCCACATGGTCGATCGAAGTTTCGGAGTCGAAGAATATGTGACTTATGGAGAAACGAATAGAAGGAACGATAGAATAAAGTAATATCGAAGAACACATTACCATGTTCGTAAGGTGAAAATGTGCCGGCGTCTATATTTATATATGGATCAATCTTGATAGATGTCACAGGAATGCCGCAATTTTTTAGTATCGTTCCAAAAGAACTTGCGATAACACCCTTGCCGACTCCGCTTATCACGCCCCCGGTCACCAAAATGTATTTCATGTTGTTGGAAGCACAAGCGAATCACAAATTATGAATAAACGACGAACAAGCGGGTGCTCCAACTTGACGCCTGCCAGACACTTGGCGGTCTGGACAGGAGCCTAGGCGTTCGAGCCAAAGACACCCCCCACTTTATCTCCCATCGTGTCCTATTGGTACAAATGTTTTACCGGTACTGACGTCATATGTAACGTCATTGCACTTCCGACCTTGAAAATATTGAACAATCACTGCGCTGAATTTGATTGCGGAAAAGGGCAGATTATTCTGAAAGAATTTTGGAAGCGTTTATTACAATCAATAGTAACTGCGATATTTTGCCAGTTTCTCTCTTTCAATGGACACGGCTAGTCGCTTCGTTCAATAAGCTTTAATTTGATTTCATGCTAAAGATATGACGCGGTTACGTCATTTTTTTTTACTAAAATTAATGAGGATTTGGTAATGCGGGTTGAATTAGATGGGAGTTGCAGACAATGCATTGGAATTGGACATTACATTGTCAGAGAAGAAGGGTACAATATTTGGACAGAGAATCGATGGACGATGACCTGCGTACAGTAGTTATCATGGAGAATTATTGGTCCTAGAAACTTTTGCTTCTAATATTGGTCGCCTGCATGAAATGCCAGGGGATCTATAAAAATGGTAGCGATAATGAACGTCCTCCACTTTTACCCTTTAAACGTTCAAATTCGGAGCATATCGCGGTTTCTTGAAAATGGCTAAAAAGTTGTCTGCCAAAATCGGACCCTCGATCTTGAATGCTGATCTTTCCGAGCTTTCCGTCGAGTCACAGCGACTCCTGGACAACGGTGCAGATTATCTTCATTTGGATGTTATGGATGGGCACTTTGTGCCCAACCTTACTTTTGGTCATCCTCTCGTCAAGTGTCTTAGAAATAAAATAAAGGATGCTTTTTTTGAAACGCATATGATGGTTTCAAATCCTGAGCAGGTAATGCTGATGCACTTATTCATTTATTCTTTTATTTTCCATATGTATACAATTATTAATTACAGTGGATCGAGCCCATGGCTGATGCTCGAGTCGACCAGTACACGTTTCACGTGGAACCGGTAGAAGATGTTCCTTCAGTTTGTAGAAAAGTCCGAGAAGCTGGTATGAAGGTATGCATTAAAGAAATACAACTTATTTTGTATACTTGAAGTCCTTTTTTTATACAGGTAGGTGTAGCACTAAAACCTGGAACTCCAGCTGATGTTGTTGTTAATTATGTGGATTTGGCAGATATGGTATTAGTCATGACAGTAGAACCAGGATTCGGTGGACAGAAATTTATGGAATCAATGATGGAAAAAGTTTCATGGCTCAGACAACATTATCCTACGCTGGATATTGAAGTGGATGGAGGTGTAGGACCTAGTACGATACATGCTTGTGCAGAAGTAAGTCTATAAGAATAAAATAAACATTCCAGGTAACAGAAATGTGTATCAAGGGATTGATAAATTTTTTTTTTCAGGCTGGAGCCAATATGATTGTATCAGGAACGGCAGTTATAGGATCTGACAATCCAGCCCAAGTTATAGCAAATTTAAAAGATACTGTCAACTCTGCATTAAGTACAAATTAAAATATAAAGTAAGGAATATTTTAAGGTGCACGATACACGTTCACATTCCTGAAAGTTAACACTTTTGTACTGTTTTATTAACAATGTTTCTGTATAATAAAAGGTGGTTACTATACAATGTTGTGACGAGTCACTAATAATACACTTCTTTATGCATATAACTTGAATCATTCAGACGAATCATCATCTGAATTATATGTATTCGTATCATTATTATGAGTTTCCTCAGTTGAATTTAAATTATCAGGCTTTTGTTTTTCTACAAAACTACTACATTGTAAGCTTAAAACTGGTGCATATTTTGGAACTAACTTAGTCCTTAATTCAGCCAGTGACACTAGAATGGCTTCCTCCGTTCTGATAGTTCTTGAGCCTTGCATGGGGCAGGTATTTAAATATTTATGAAAAAGCAAGCAAGGATCATCAACATTTAAATGATCATCCACATCTAGAGCAGCTTCTAAGCCTGATAACCCACCAAATACAATCAATGCATGATTATACTCTAAACTTTTTGGAGTAATGTCATCGATAGAAGTTCCTTTATCGGATGTTCCGATGGACAAATCATATCCTTCTGCGTAAGGACACTTTGAAAAGATTTCAGTCAAATTATTAGCCAACCTAACTGCATATCCCCAGTATATTCCAGTTTCCGCTTTGGGTATGTTCGGTGACACCACAAACCCTTTTATCTTTTTTGCATTGTCCTGATCAGGAAAAATTTTAACGGTAACACGTATGCCGGAAGTCAACACTTTATCCACGTGAACATCATTGAGTAATCCCACATTAACTTGAGAACCTTTACCAGTTTTAATCGGTTTATTTGTGACAACACCCTCGCGAAATAGGGAAACATCCTGTTGTCTCAAATGATGAGGCGCATCCAATGGATTCAACAAGCCTGCATATTGCAGATCCTTGTGCAGAGGGAAGAAATATTTTCGCAAATACTGTGGACATTCCAAATACTGCAATATCCTAGCGAGTTGGATGCAACCAACTCGCCCTTCACCAAGAACATCGTCTTTTCTTAATTTCTTCTTCTCGCTTTCCGTTATCTCTCCCTTGTCATCGAAGACTATAACCTCATCCACCTTGTAAATACAAGCAGCACGTGCAATTTGACCCGCCAGATAAGTTCGTAGTTCTGGCGACTGTGCGTTATCTAGTATAGAACCCGGCACGGCGATGCTCACAGTAGAAATATTCACTTTTTTAATAGATTGCCTGTCATCAGCTTTCTTAGCTTCCTCGAGTTTCTCACTTTCCTCGTGCTTCACTTTCTTTATTAACCTCTCTTCTCTCCATTTCTTCCTTTGCTCCTTATGAATGCGATTATGCTCGCGCCAATTTTTCGCCTGTGGTATTGTTGGTGACATTTCAGCAAGTCAGACGTAATTTACAAAATCTGTGTACTATTACACTGATTTTGTCACACGATGCCTGAACCTTGAGACTGCAGTTTTGTGTATGGCGGGTTTACGCGGATGTGATGAGCGGTGCTCAAACAGCCAGATTAGAACGATATTTAAAAAATAAACAATATGGAGGCCGATGCTTGGAGTTTATCAGCCGTCAGCATTCTATCACATTGCTTCGTTTATTAGAATAAAGATCTTTTAGAAATATGGTGAGGAAGTCAAAATATTGGAAGTACGAAGCGCCGCAAATCGGCATTCACGCGAGTTTACGTGCTTAATGAGCGTTAATCATTATGACGTAATCTACACGAGCCTAAATATAAAGAAAGAAAAATTAACAAGTGCTTCCACATTAAGTTAGTTTTTTCTCTGGTACATCAGAGACGAGCTGTACAATTATTATCTGAAATCGAAGCTCTCATGGCGTTTTTGAGTTCCTTCTGAGTTTTATCTCGTTCACTTGCATCATAGTGACTTACTTTTGAGTGCCAGGCAGCAAGATTTCAGTGGGTACAGTGCCAATGATCTATACCATCTTTCTTAATTACATTTAATTCTTATTATGATATTCTTTAAGAATGTTTTATCAATCCGAAGCTCTCCTCTATCTGGCTGCACTGTTATTTCCTTTATAATGTATTTAGTACTTTTCCTTCATCAATATTCCAAATAATACTAACAAAAACTTTTCAAATATTATTTCAGAAATCTAAGATGGTATACCTTTTGTTGACTAGAACATGGTTTAGCGATGATACTAGTGAAATTCAAGAGCCAGAATAAAGCTGCTCGTCGCAATGTTCTTCCTGATATCGTTGGATATAAAAATATCTTCTGCGTGAAAATCAATGCAGATGCGTATAAGTAAAATTATCACAAAAGTTATCTCAAAACTCATGAGGATGTTCAGACGTTGGGTGTATCCAAATTTTGTGAGCTGTGGTTCCAAGGCAGCAGGCATTTTAGCTCCACTGACGATTCCTCCTTTACACATTGCTTTTTTGTACCATTTCTGGCAAGAATTCTCACGAGATGTGGACAAGCAATATTGTTCCTGTTCATGTTGGGACACAGTGTTCAAGGGTAGGAACCAATTTTAGCACCGAATCAATCGATGATTCTATATCTGTATATTTTAATTTTATTACAGGATCATATGAATCTGGCATTGCTTCGTACAAACATATGTATTTCAATGCCACATCGAACACCTTGAAGATATGGTTTACAGTTGTAATTGGTGTGATCACGTTCTACGAGACAGTAAAATATTTAGCATGGCTTGCTCTTCAAGGTCGTCTACGATTTGGAATGCTGATTCTTTTCTCGACTGCCGTTTTTTCCCATTACTACTCTTGGTGGGTTTACATTAATTACTGGAACGACGACTTTTATTCTCAGTGGTATCATCAACTCTTTTTCTCCATCACTGAGTTGATCTCCACATTTCTCGTCGTTCACTTGGCCGACTCTCAAAATCCTGTCACGCACAGAAAAGCATTTGGCATTGCTGCCATTGCTATTTTGCACATTCTCGCCGGCAGTTGGGATCAGTTTATAACGAATGTCGTGAGAGGCGAAGGATACGCGCATCAAGTAAAGTATCAATCGATAAAATTCATTATCAACAAATGCTGTAAATCTTTTCAATACTTTCTCATTAATTTAATTTCTAGGTCGTTCGTGATTTGGGTTTCATGATCCCAGACATTCTTCACGTTGTCCTAGCACTCGGATCGCTGCGATGGCGAGGAATTCCTAATCTTCCAGGATCTGGTATGAGAGATCCCAGCATCAAGAAGGATCTGACATGTATGTTGGGTATGATAGTGATGGGCCTGTGCATTTGTTCCATCCTGTAACGCGTCAAACGATTATTCTAGCAATTACTATTTTAGAAAAACAAAAAGTTAAAGAATTAGTCTTCAACGATTACCAATCCCAAGTGGACACGTAGCATATCCTTAGCTCTGGTTAAAGTTAAAACTCAGAATACAAATCCCATGGATGTTTATTTGGTCAGATATTTTATAAAAATATTACCACATCCTTGTCAAGGATACGTTGGTACGACTATGCATGCCAATGACGTTTTTATGTACTTACAGTTAGAGTACTTTTTTTTGGTGAATGAACTGACAAACGATCTTTCATGCAATAGTAACGAAACATGAAACGAATAATCTTTGTATTGCGGAAATGAATGACGAATGCTTAGAATCAACAAGATTTTAATACAAGAAGACTGTAATGATGGTGCAAACAAATAGTTGATACAATTAACTGAGATGGTATTGATCATTAATCGAAACATAAGGGTATATTGTATCCCGGTAAAAAATGCATTTGTACACTCCCACGAGGAGCTAGTAATCGAATAGTGAAATAGATTCGTAGCTACGTAGGATTTAGAATACTGTAGAGAATTAGAGACAACGACCCACCTCCATTATTTATTGTGCATCGTATATTATCGTATCTGTCGCAAACTTCTTGATTTAAAAATCAGACTGCAAGTTTTGCGGAACGATATTTACACCCAATGCCACCATCTCAGTCTACCTTATCTATCAAGTGTATTAAGTTACCGTTGATGTGTACTTTAATAGTCATTAGACTTTCGGCAATAGTCAGAATGATATAGTCCAATTATGGCAGCTATACTAATATCTTGTACAGGATAGTTGGAATTACGTTGTTGTTTGCCTTATCCCCAACAATATTAGAACCCAATTAAACGTCGGTACGGTCTTTAATGCATTAATTCGATTGGCACAAAAGTCCGTTATCATAGCCCATCATTTTTAAGCGTCATTATTGATAGATCGGAACGACCTATTTCAAAAATTAGAGTGATAACATGTATCGATCGATATCGATTCGAAGCGATTTACGTTGGATATTATCGTATAATAAGGTATTGGGCGTGAAGAAATAAGTGAACAAAGATTATCACAGAAAGAATCTATGGAAGCATCATTCGGCGAAGCGGGATCGAATAGACGTGCTAATCGATTTGCAAAATGGCTATAAGATTTAAAGTGCCTATACGCGTTACACGAGATTTTTTTACTCATTCGTTGAGACGATTGCTGATATTAAGACTTTAGGTATAACGTGTATTACAATTATTGTAAGCTTTTTTCTTAGTGTATTTACATTTGCATAGAGATTCTTCCAGACTGCAATCTATTTATTTGCGAAGGCACTTGTTTCGTTTAGTATAATTCTGGTAATTATAAAAAAAATTTTATATAGTTTTTTTAACGGTGATTTCAATAATGCTCTATACATATATTTATTTGATGACTCATTTTCGATGACTCAAGGATCGAATCCTCTAATATGGTCGTGTCGGTCTGAAATAATACTAACAATAAGTAAATTAGTTATATCGATATAGAAGCGAAATCTTTCCCGCGCTTTGACCATCAAAAAACATAACGGTATTTAGTTTAGTTTGAAGTACGAAGAAAATGCTTTTTACATGCATGTATCTTTTTGTTGTCAGTGTGAACAATGTTAGTAAATTCTTGTTAGTTATAATATTCCGACTTCATTTAATTATCACACCTCTCCGGTCTTCCTGTCGAGCCAGTAGATCTCTTTAGGTTGTCGTATGGGAAGCATCGTCAGGCGACACTAATGAGGACCAGATCTAAGTGCCGATAGCGCTTCCGTTGTCAAGGATACGAGAAGACAGCTGTAGACTCGAAGCTCCGACCTAGTTTCCCGAGGGTGCGCGCCCTCGGCTGAACTCGTGTGACCCTCAGTGACCTCGGTGTGAACTTGACCTGTCTTTACAGCCCGCCCTCTGACGTCATCGACCCATTCCAATTCAGGACCCCATACCCCGAAAAGTCGGTTAGTCGTTTATGGCTGAACGGGAGAATCCCATGCACGTGCAAAGCGGCGTGTAATTGGCCAGAAGAGACACACGAGAGCAAATGGGTCTCGTACCGTGAATCAGCTGATAAGGAAATTCCTCGTGTTCTGGAACGAGTGGATTCTCGATTGGTCGTTTGCACGCTCTCGTGATTTTCTGTTCTCGCGAAATAGACTCTCGGGCATTTTTTTTACAAAGAGTCAGTCGGATTATTGCGCAATTAAAGTGACGTGAAATTTGGTTTCGAGTAAGGATGAAAAATTGGCATTATCATTGTTCCTGTGTTCTTGTTCGGGAGGACGAACAATCTTACGAGGGTAAGAAGGTGGCTCTCCGAAAGTAAAGAGCGCATGACCTGCACGAAGTCGCGATTCTCCGAGAGCAGGAGAGAACGGGAACAGGAGAGCCCTTAGGGACAACCGTAGAAATCATAAGGGATACGGCGCAGGCTTCGAATCGATCCTCCACCCCTGGCTGCTGGAGGAACAACCCCCGGACGAGGAGCGCGGAGCGAAGTGCGAAGAGAGAGGAGAGAGGAGCGACGACCGTCGACTCCGAACCTAACAACAGTTCAAAAGCATCCCAAGCAAACATGGCGCTTGATTTCGCAGCCACCTACAAGGTCCTCGTACTTGGCGACTCGAACGTTGGGAAAACTTGCATCGTGCATCGTTACTGCGACGAGAGATATTATGACACCTACATATCCACCATCGGTAAGTCTTTCGTAAAATTTATTTAAGGAGGACAGAAAAAGCACTCCTGGCGACGTTTGACATTTTGCTCCCCTCGCAGTTTGTTGACAGCCTGGAATTAACGCGCTCGGCGTCTCTTTGCTCGCAACGCCCTAAATTCATTTTATCCTCATTCCGCGTCAAAATATTCGAAATGCTTGGCTTTTCTTTCATTTGATATTTTTATCTCGCGAAGCTAATTTTTTTTAATGAAACTCTTTGTTGCTATTCTTTGAGATTTTCCTTTCTCTTCCATTTCAAAGTCTGTTCTTTCTTACTTGACGGAATCGATGCTGCTACGTTTACGTCGAACATCGAATTGCTGACTCGAAATCGTTGAATACTGTGAAATTGCTGTAGTCTGGATCTTTCCTTCTTTCTTGGTCGTATTCGCGTTTGCTCTTCCAGTCCGCATCACTTTTCGATATTTCTGTCTTTTCTATGTTTCGTCCTCGATCGAATCATCTGTCAAAACACCTAATGACAGTCTTACAAATAATCCAAGTGACAGCTGCTTATTTCGCAACAACGTTCCCTGTCAATCGTGCACTTAGCTACCGAACAGCTGATAATCTCTCCTTCAGCAACATATACGATTCACGGGTGGAAGTTTCCTTAATTCGCATCTTCCTAGACCAATGTTTTTCTCGTTTTATAAATAGATGTTTTTGTAGGTATTGACTTCAAGCAAAAGATCATTAACCTTGACGGGACGCCGATCAAGCTGCAGATATGGTGAGTAGCTTAGATCTTCTCGTGCTTCGAATTAACGTTGACGATTGTCAAAAAATTGAATTCAACAAAACATAACTTTAAAAGGGATACCGCTGGTCAGGAGAGATTCAGGACCCTGACAACGGCTTATTATCGTGGGGCAATGGGAATTCTTTTGATGTACGACGTAACCAGCCTCGAGAGCTTCAATCACCTGTCCTATTGGCTGCGTAATATTCAAGAGGTATACTCAGTGCTGCCTTACCCTGTACTTGCTCAAAGGTTCATGAAACTAAAAATAATTTAAAACTTAGAACGCATCGCCGGACGTGGTGAAGGTGCTGGCGGCCAACAAGTGCGACGCCACTTCTCACAGAGCCGTCGATGCCGAGAGGGGCCAGAAGATCGCAGATAACTTTGACATGCCCTTCTTCGAGGTCTCGTGCAAGGAAAACATCAACATAGAGGAGGCCTTCCTGACCTTAGCTAGGAGAATACGGGAGCAGCGAGGTCGTCGGGTAAGTATAATACATCCTTCAGCTTCCACGGTCCATGAGCCCTGACCTCTTAAGCTTCCTCTCTGAAGAAACTGACGTTACTCTCTTTTTCCTATGAATGTACCAAAAAAAAGGCAAGTCTCTTCGAAGCATCGGAGAGAGAAGGCGCCGACAGCGTGATAAAGGCTCAATCACCGTCGCAGCAAGGAGACGCGTGGAGATGTTCGTGTTAGCTTCTTCAAGTATCCATAATCGTTTTACGTGGCGAAGCTCACCTTACGAAGTATTGGAATATTAAGATTTTAAACTTAGGAAGGTTTCTCTACTTTTGAGGTTAAGAGCGTGTCGCTAGTATGTCTCTTGTATTTGCGTGGACGAAGAACCGTGACACGGAAGTGACGTAACGCGATACATGGACGTACCCGCGATTTACTAGTCGCTCGCAGTAAGAATCGGCCGAGGGCTTTTCCAAGTGTCAGGACGACGATTTTCACCTTCGAGAAGAGCACAGTGCATTATGGTCACTGACGTCAGCCAGGACGAGGCGCTCGTTCGATTGTTACAGGTAGTGATAATTCTTACGATACAAAAAGGGACAATTAATGGGACGTAAAAGTATGGAAGGATATTGGTTCGATCTTTAGAGCAGTGAATTCATGAGGATTCGTTATCTCAATCGTGCGTTCACTCTTATCAGCCGTTAAAGTCAATACGAATTAATTTTGGACTCCAGGCTGAATATTTCAATAATTTAAGCTCGGAGTTCGGTCGATATACTACATGAAAACGTATGTCTTACTAAACTACAGTCTTTACATGTAAATTGAATGTCTCCGTATAAGCCGATCTAAGGAAGCTGCGAGGAGTTTCCGCACGAGATACGAATATGAAGTCACAGGACGACCCACAGCTCGCGAATACACAGTTGGTTAGTCTCGAGACGAGTGAGCTGAAAATTTTCGAATTAATTAAAATATACATATAGGCTTCGCGTGTACTTGAGAGAGATTCTGCTAAAGTATATGAACCCACGTGGTCGGCCTTTAATTTGAACCTGGGCAATAGGACAGGATTCTAGGATCCATCGTCGTTCAATTTATTATCCAGGCTGGTCGATCCGAAAACATGCTGAATGTTATCAGGGCCTAAACACTGACGTTCTAATCGATGCTAATCGTATTGCTACTCGATGTATCTATACCGAAAAGTCTTCAAGCGCATTGTGATTACTGGCTGGACTCATTCGTGAGAAATTCGACTTTGCTTGACATTTCTCTTATCGAGGACCATCGATTTACTTGACCGGTAGGACGCCTACGATTATAACAGGGGAGAGAGTAAGGATTTCATGGGTTTGAGATTAAGAATGGGAAAGAGAAGTAAGCGACTGATTCAACGAGTAACTGAGAGAAAGATAAAGAGAGAAATTGAAGTATATGGTAAAGAAAGCTGTAAATTTCAGTGAAAAAGAATATGAAAGCATATGAAAAAAAAGGGGTACAAGATGCTCGAGATGAAAATCTCAATTTTCTAATGAAATCTTTATTCCTGGAAGATTGTCCAAAAAAAGGGATATGTAGGTCGACAAGACGATGTGCAGATACGCTGGTTGTTCTCCCGATAAGAGGCACTGTCGTAAATCATAATAATCGTTTACGCTCGCAAAAAAAAAAAGAAAAAAAAAACCACGCCTTTATCGTGCCTATAAACGGGAAAAAGTAAAAGCGAATAAAAGTAAGCTGCTGCTTTCTGTAGATCGAGAATCGAATTGACTCGTGGAGAAAGGGCTGCTGGTAAAAAGCGTGTAATGGCCGTTTGCCCTAGTCGAAATATCATTGAAATGGAACTCGTAGGGATAGAAGGGAAGTCGCGTTCATCAGCGACGATCTGTACTGCCAAGATAGGAGACGACGCCTCAGAGATTCTTGGGAATGTGCGAAAAAATAAATGTTTCTATCGCGCTGGCGACACAATTATTCCTTCGATTCTTAAAACGGCGCGCGATTCGTTCGTATTATGCGAATTAACAATAGCTTCGACGGGCTTTGTACTATCGCGAAAATGATATATCACTGTTGCTTTTGTATATTTATAACTCGCAGCAAATTTGTATGAGCTCTTTGGACTCTTTGGACTCTTATCTTATCTTGCTAATGTAAGCATTCCGTAGGGTGCATTTTAGGGTTAATGTCTCGGCAGCACGAGGTTAGGGACAGCGTGGGTGTGTGTGTGTGCGTGCGTGTGCATATTTGCCGAATAATACGTTAAAGCACTTGGCTCATCCAGCCTCTCAGCATCTGGACCAGCATCAGGAATCTCCTGAGCTTCTGTTTCGCAGGGAATCCTGAAGATAAAAGAATCGCGAGTCCTAGTGGGCAGAATGAGCGAAGCGGCAGCTTTCGTTCTTCGCGAATGATTGGTCGAATTTGAAATAATTCATAATTTAACTGAACTTTTAACGGATGCCAGAAAGTTTCCGCATCGTCGTCGCTTCGTGATTTCTATATATTTCTCTAGAGCTGGTCTTCGGAGAAAGAATCGTTTACAGATCAATCTTTTTATAGGAATTTCGCTATGATCTTTTTATTCGTATTGCGTCATGCTCCGTAGAGAATTACTTTGTTATCTCGGTAGGACTTTAACTAAAAGTAAAAGGCGAAGGAGAATTAAGAATAAAAGAGACAATGGATCTCACTGGTTTTTTTTAGGGACTTTACGTGTCCGCTCGTACGTTACATGGTTGGCTGCACTGGAGGCGCATAGAGATGGAGTCGAGGGTCCACGTAGAATCGAAAAAGACACGAAGCTGTAAGAAAACGAATAAAGGAAGGGCATGTAAAAAGTTCCTAAAAAAAGGAAGTATCAGGTCGCATGTTATTGGCAATTTTTCTTGAGATATTTAGAGAGAAAAATAAAGAGAGAGAGATATAAAGAGAACGTGCGAGAAAGAGAGGGAGCGAATGAGTGGGAGAAAATAAAAGTTGAGAAATGAAAAAAATAAACTGTAGCTTTTCCATATGACAATTATGTACATGGATTGGTTGAGTTTCTTATATATTTAATGATCAATGATACATCTAATGTACGCGAGTCATCTGGATTGATCGGAACGAAATACGGATATCGGTAATGTTTATTAGTTCGTAAGTTTGTAGGGAAAACTGTACAACTTGGTGTCTCAGTCGATAATAAATAAAGATGCACACTTTTTACCTATTTTCCGTGTATAATTCTATTTTTTTCAAAATACCTTACACAAGTCGTACCATTACGAAAACAATAAGTCATTAGCTTTGTCCTTTCTTCTTGGTCGCTTCGCTGGACTTATCGTCGCCACAGGAATTTTCTGTTTACAATCATCCTCGGCTATTTCCTCATTCCTCAGTCTCTCTGATGACTTAACCGAAGACTCTTCAGGATCTATAGATCCTGTCTTCGGCGAGGATCTACCCAATTCTTCCGCAGAAGACTGATCGATCTCAACCTTGATCTCGGGAATTTCCGTCATCTCGTGCCTTGTTACGAAATACAATAAGTTACGACAGATTTTTAAAATATTCATTTCATTTTCCTGAATGCTCACCTGTTGTCAGAGCTTGATGGTTCGGACTTAATTTTTATCATAGATTCAGGCTTCTTTGTCTGATTATATAAATTCATCATTGTCCTAAAAGTATCGATAATCGAACCCGAAGAGTCGATACAGCCTGATTTCTCCTTAAATAAATCTTCATGGAAAGGCGCAGTCTCGATATTCTCTGAAAGAATCAAATTTGTCAGTTGCCTTCAGCACGATCTGCCTCAATTCTCAATAACGAATGAAAATGGATTAATGAGTCAAACTTATATCAAGCACAAATGATCCGCACGTGCGAGATATTACGAGCGAATGAGAGGGGCGACTGAGGGTTCCTATACGGCCCTGACGACGGATTCCGCGTGCGGGTACGAAAGCGCACAGATGCCCCTGATCGTAAAAGAAGTCCAAGTCCGAGTAGAAGACAGAAGAAGAAACGTGCGAAACAAGAAGAATCGGCGTAGGCGAATACGTGTGTGACAAAGATAAGAGATCGACGCGCGAGAATAAAAACCCAAAGAAAGGCGAGTACGGTAATAAATAATAACAAAAAAAATAAAGTTCATCACACGTTTTATCATTTAAGCTCCAATTCAGATCCTGACAACCCTCGCGAAAAGCACGACATACGACAGACAGACACGTATACATAAGACTCAATACTTCTTATCAATTCGCCACCGCGAGCCTTGTACTCTGAGATCTCCTCGTCTTTTCTCCTTATCAGATTAATAAGGATCGACTCTCTTCGCTGCATTTCCATCGCTGACCGACAAAGCGGCTCCGTAATCTCCTGCCAAAATTCTTGAGGACTCGCCTTGCTCAATTTCAAGTCGAACTTGAATGCGCCGCCGGATATGGTCGCCTCTAATCTTATTGAACTTAGGGAGGCGTAAACCACGTGCTTGGGGATGTCGTCGAATATCTCCTGAAGAATTTTCTTCACGTTCACCAGGTTGGCATTGAGCAGAGGATTTAATTTCTGGAAAGATAAATCAATTGTAGAAATATAAATATTAGAGAAATCTAAGGACACGTGATATTCATTTAACACAGCGATACCTCGCATCTACGTATCGCTGAATCCTCCGTGAGTGTTTCGCACCATAATTCTATCAGGTTTGACAATAAAATTTTCCACGCGTCGTTAACAATTCTGCAGCTTATCGCGTACTCGGTATTGTCTAATTTAATTAGCCTCCATTTGGAAGCGACGTCGCTCGAGTTGCCGGACGACGACGTATCCATCGTTGAAAATTTCAGCCAAGTAAAGTAAATAACGTAGAGCTGGAAATAAATTAGAGCAAATTATAAATCTTTGAAAATTAACGAATGTCACCCACTTATTCTGAGGATAATTAATTATCTAATAGATATAACCCATAAAATATTTTATACAGACCAAATTGCATATTCGTTAGAAACTCCACACGAGACTCGTAGAAATAAAAAAGAAAAGTCTTTCATCTATCTAATCTTCTCTTACTGCTCTACTGCTAAGATAATACTAATTAAGACAGAGTATAGCATAAAATGGATGGCAACCTCGTCCCGTTAACTAATACGTAATCGAAATGTACGCAAGTAAGTCAGTAAGTAATAATAATAACAAAGTAATAATCATCCACCGTATAACTAAATATTATTCAAATAATATCTCGTCAAACATTTGCACAAGATTCTGCTGTACACCAATCGAGCAACCTTTTGATAAGACTTCAAATCATTTTTTAATGTCGTCTAGTCAGATTTACCACGTGCTTCTTTCAAACGCCATATTTCATATGACGCCGGCCGCCTTCCTATTTTTCGCACAAAACTCTTCGCGTCTCGGATCCCGCGCGCAGTATCAAAAAGATACCGAAGTCGATGCGTTTCTACAAACTTCATCATGGAGAAGCAGGAGGAGAAGAATCGCTTGCAGACCGGTAAAAACTTCGATATTTATATTTAAGTTTGACGATTTTTTTTTAACCGGACTTTTGATTTCTCTTATGAGCAGTTTTGAACACGGAAGCCGAAAGTGCGAATTTTGAAAAAGCCATTACTTTTGCTGGTAAGTCTAACAGGTGCAAGAAGCTGAAATGAAAGAAATTTTGATTATTAAATTATTGACGGCCGTTCACGATCTTCCAAGGATGTGGACGATACCACTTCGAAGTGCTTCTAGTTTGCGGAGTGATAACAATGTGTGTTGGCTTCGAAAATGCTTTGAGTTCCTACATTCTCTCCTCCGCTCAGTGCGACCTGAAACTGAGTTCAAGTGCAAAGGGAATGGTGAATGCTGCTTTTCTGGCAGGTAAAACACGTGGAATTCGTATGTGGAGAAATTTTGGAAATTGGGTTTTTTTAGTTTTTAATCGTAACTAATATTTAGGTGCTACCGCCAGTGCTTTGCCGTGGGGTGTCTTGGCGGACGCCATTGGGAGAAAAAAAATTCTGGTCGTCTCTCTACTTATCAATGGAATCGTTACTTTCGTCTCTAGTTTTTCAGGATCCTCCCTGATCTTTGCATCGCTTCGCTTCGTCAATGGATTCATGTGCGTAAAAATTTACATATTAATTTTCTTCACCTATTTTGAGCATCGAGTCCTTTTTTCTTTAATCAGGATCGGTGCACCAGGAACGCTTACGTTTTCTTACGCCGGTGAATTTTACTCGGATAAGTACAGACCCAAAGCCATAACCGCGTTGGGACTGTTTTGGCTGACCTCTTGGATATTATTGCCAGGTAATTTTAGAAATTTTATAAAATTATTGTACAGGTTTAAAATTTCTATTTTTTTTTTTCTTTAATTTTTTCCATTTCAGTATTTGCCTGGATTATCATTCCGCTCAAGCTGGATTATCTAGTCTTTGGAATCTCTTATCATTCCTGGCGGCTTTTCGTCCTGGTCTTCGCTCTGCCTAGTTTACTCACGGCGCTTCTCCTGACGCGCTACCCGGAGAGCCCGAAGTTTTTACTTTCCCAAGGAAAGAAGAAAGAGGCTCTCGCGATAATTCGACAAATATTTGCCGTCAACACGGGGAAGAGCGAGCACGAGTTTTCCGTAAGTCTGTCAACAATAAGGTTGACGATGATTTATTTCTAAACGGAGACAATTTATATGCGCGCAGGTTCGTTTCTAGAGTCTATTCGTCGCAGCGATAAGAGCTTGAATCTTCTTATTAAATTATTATCTATGAGACTCTCGTGACGTAGATCTCTTTGGACCATGAAAATAAACCCCTTAAATGGGAAGTTAATCAGAGCTTAAACGAATTTAAAAAAACCGCCAAGGACGTCATAAATTATTGTGGCTTTTGTGATTCCATCCCCAGATTTCAAATCTCATAATGGATTCGGACGCCAGTGAGAATCAGGAAAAAACAATTTCGAATACAATAAGTAACGTATGGCAGCAAGTGTGTTATCTGACGACGCCACCTCTTCTTAAATATACAGCACTGACGTCTCTGACAATGGCCGTCAGTCTTTTTGGGTTTGTTTTTTTTGGCAGATATTTCATTTAATTTTATTTTATCGATCCCACCAATTCTCATTGATCTGTTCTTCGTTACTCTCCTTGTAGATACTTCGGTTTTGCCTTTTGGTTTCCGGAACTCTTTAACAGGTTTGAAAGTTACTACAGGAACAATCCAAACGCCTCTGTTACGCTGTGCGAGTTGTCGTCTCTTCGTAACGAAATCGAACTGGTCCATCTGAACGATCTGAACGCAACCGGGACGAATTTAACGAATTTCGGAACAAAAATTTTGTCCACGTTAACGACCACGAGTTTACCGATTCTCGAAAAGAGTTCGCTTCAGATTTGCGATTCTTCGGTAGATCTAAAGGTGTTCAGTAATACGATAATAATAGGCGCCGTCTCTCTGGCAGTCAACGTTGCTGTTGTTTATCTGTCACATCATCTGAGTAACAATACATTACAGAGTAATTTTCAAAATCTAATCAATTTATTTATAATCTACGTCAAACCTCCATATCACTGATCCGATCTTCTTTTCAGTTACTACTTTGACAATAGCGAGTATCTTCTGTTGCATGCTCTATTTTGTCAGATCGACGTTCCAAAATCTTATCGTTGCCTCTTTATTTTCTGCTTTTGCGAACGTCGGTATCATCGTCTTCACCGGAATAGTCGTTGACTTATTTCCCACGAGAGTCAAGTATTGAATAAATCTTTCCTTAAGATAACTAAGAGTATTATTATTCTTATTCTTATTTAATAAATCTTGTTTTAGCGCTATGGCCGTTTGTACAGCTACTTTTACTGGAAGATGCGGCGCCATTTTGAGTAACATACTCTTTGGCGAATTGCTCGACACTCAGTGCGCGTTACTGGTGTTTCTCATGAGTGCTGCTCTCATATGTGAGTATGAGGAATTTTTTTTTTTCCATTGTCTCTTTAGCACTCGATCCTCCAAATTAACTCTGTGTAATGATCGTCCGTTGCAGGCGGTGGACTCTTAGGATTTCTCGTACCGAAGAAGATGCCGGAATTACCTCAATCAGGAAAAAAGTCGAGTATAGCGTGAGAGTTGGCGACTGTTATAATAAAGATATATTTTACACCAACGACATGTCAAATAAACTCTTAAGGAGAACTTAAGAGATTCACAGAATCCTTTGGTGCGCGTTTGATTATCCGAATGTTGACGGCATGAAAAGTCTCGGACCAGGAGTCCTTTGAGATCTTTTTGGTAGCAGATAATTTTTCTTGGGTCAAAGATGGCACGAGGATTCGATACTGTTCTCTCAGAGCTTCGTCATCTTCCATCTGTAAATAAAGCCAGTTCTTTGTACGGTTATGTAAAGAGGAGAAAATTATTTTGAAAAATACTCTGGGAAATATTTTAACCATGCCGGGGTCGAAATTCTTCGAATTTTCCTCGAAGCAGGATCCTGGCTTTATCGATTTTCCTTTCTGCCAGGATTTTCGTTTGCCCGACATGAGAAAGTTGTAAATCGAAGAACTGCTGCATCCTGAGGAATCGACTTCCGCTTTTTCGGGCTCCTTTGGAAATATTCTCTTGACACTTTCTACTGGACGACACGTGGATTCATCTTGGCGTAACACGAGCACCCGATTTTTTCCCATGTTCCTCTTCGAGTCTCCTGTATCGATAAATCGTTTTAAGGTATTGATTTTGCGTCATCGATCCTCGTGACTCGAGATTGAAATTAGCGTACAAACCTGTTGAGTTCTTTGGTGAATTTGTTTGTTTTGTGGCCGAAGGATTCAGGAACCGATTTACCGAAGTATTGTTCCTTGAGACTGATCTTCGTTTCGGTACAGGAAGTAGAGGTTCCTTGAGTCTTAACTTGAGACAAGGATTTCCGTTTTGATCCAAGCATTGCAGAGCGACCGGTGTGCTTGTCGATTCAGAATTTAATTTTTGTAAAAATTTTGATTTTTCACTGGACCTTCCAGCTTCCGGTTGATGTATATTTTTGCGGATGGATCTTGCCATCCCTTTGCTCCTACTGGACAGACTCTGTAAAATGTCTTTGGTGTAAGCACTGATTTTCTTGGTGATTGTCGAGAGATCGCTGTACTCTGTTTTGAGTCTGTCCAATAAATAATTTTCGAGTATCGAATTTTTGGAATCCTTATCCGTTATAGTACAGGAGACACCTACATCTTTCACAAGGACAGCGTCGTACGGACCCCTGTCGCTCGTGCAGCTCCTAAGATAATTAAAGGATGACAATAGATAACACTGCTCGACGAATGAACTTTGACCGAGGCTATTAAAAACCTGTAATATGGAAATCCACAATTTTCCATTCCGTATTCCAGAGTATTGTTGCTCTTAGATGGGACGCCAGTTTCGAGTGAATCGGTGGGATTGATAAGGGCTTTGTTCACGATTGATAAGGAGGTCTTGTTCAGGATGTTCAATACGGAGGACGCACCATTGATCTTCAACGAATCATCGTTTCTTTCGTTGAGGTCAAAATCGATCGCTTTCGAGGGTCTCTTTCTCCCTACAACCACAACGACCGCAGCATCCCCGACCTCTGGACCACTTGCGCCCATCTTTAATAATATATTATTTTATTCTTAAAAATCGTAAATGATTTGATTCGGTTCTCTTCGGGATTTATCGATCATTCGCGCAGCCCGAAAAGTCTGACGGATCTTTAATGTCGCCAACGGATTTACCGAAACTTTCAGTTTCCGTTGACCCATTACCGAGAAAGACACGCACGTGCTGTAGTTTCTACGTTCAGAAGTTTCCGTAAGATCCATTGTCTCTTAGAATCCTCATTGTACCGTCAAATTTGGAGGTTCCTTGTTTTAATTCGAGAGAAAGGTTACGCAGGGCTGGACTGGTTAGATTTGACAGCTGTCATCTTATCGGTTTGGTTAATCGTCGTTTGACAGGGATCACCGATCGTCCCGATTTTCTCAGTCTTCGCATGTCAAAGACTCACTTCGCCGATAGGTGGCAGCAGCCTCGACTAGATGTCACATCCTGCATAGAACGGAGGAGAACCGATTGACATTCTGTAAATGCCGATAATGAATATCGCCTCAGGAGGTGGGGACAGATCCGGTTCGCCCTCTTGGAAACTGTCAGTTACGCCACAACTTGTTGACGTCGTATAATAAATCCAAAATAATTCGTCAGAGTTCCGAAAGTTATCGGCAAACGGTCAGTCGAATTTATAACTGAGCATACATACACAAATGTGGATTTTTGAAAGAAAAACAAAAAATAACGTGAAAAGTGACTTTTCGTAAATACACGTAACTCTGTTGGCTACGGTAAACGTAAAGATCAGTGTAAATTGAATAGAATAAAAATGGCTATGAAGAAACAAGGAATACAGTGACTAGTGCAAAATCAGAATTGGTGTTTTTTTTTTTTTTTTTTCGGTGGGGCCTCCCCGGCTTTGCGAATTTTGAAACGACGTCCAATAGGAAGTCCGATGAAGAATCGTACGACCGATGGAACGTGGTACCAACGGAAAGTGAATGTTCTCCAACGCTCTAACGGCATAGCGGCCATGATTGCTATGGCTGCCATGCCAGAGAACTCAGTAACTGTCAGACCGTTGTCGCAGGCGTATTCCCGGCTGGGCTTCGACAAGAAGAAGATCACGGAGTCGATGCGTCCCTAAGCTGTAAAATATCAAGGGACGTTTTCGAGCCTGAGCCCGCGCGGTGATTTAAACGTGTGCACAAGAAAGATCCCTGCCGGAGATTTTAACGCCTCGATCGCATCGGCAGCTACGATTTTGCTAGGCGATACCGCGCGCGACTGAGTCTCGGAGGAAACCGACGAGGAATTTACTAAAGGAGCATTACGACTCCAGTGTTACGTAAACCGAAGGGGATTGCTGTTAAAACTATAATAGAAAGAGTTCGCGTGTGTCAAAGTGAAAGCAGATCAGCCGATTTGCCGATTGTCGAAAAAAATAATATCGACTGGAGAATTTAAAAGTGTAAAAAAATTGTTTCGGTCAACAATAAAAAAATCTGTTCGACCTGCTCCTGAACGAAGTGATTTACTGGGATTCGAGTACGACCCGAATTAGTGGTGTAATCGAAGGAATCGGCGATCGCTGGTGACGGGGTGGGACGCGAAGGGGGGTCGACGCCGACGGCGACGTCTCTTTCTGGCACCCGAGTGTCCCCGTGCTCGGAATAGTGTAACGAAGATCGGTATGACTGATGGATAAGTTTAACAAAATCATAAGAATTTTAAACTGATCTTGCTCATGTGCGTGTAAAATTGCTCAAATTTCCAATTTGAAATTTGGAAATATTTTCGATCGGTATAAAATCGCGTGAACCACGGACGCAGGATTCTCGCTGAAATGACTCCAAAAAATGATCGACAGGACAGTCGTTTAATTTGAAGAACGCAGATCTGACGGTGCAACGGCCGAATATCAGTGTCAACCACTACAGTGCAGTATAGTGCAGTTTCGTGCGATTTGCCATATTGCTTGGCCGATGTAGCGCAATGTTTTTTACGTGGACTGTGCTTACTGTAGCAGCCTGCCTGCTTTCTGGCTCTGGTAAGTTCATTTCCAACGGGCTCATTCTGCATTATGAAAAGAGGCAGCTATTAAAAAAGTAGGTAACTACCAGCTGCTAGTCGCTGACTGGCTGACTGACTGGCTGATAGTCCACTCGAGAGTTTCCGTCGTTCGCACAAGTAGCTTTCGTCATTTTCCATTCGCCTCTTTAGTATTCCAGACGAGGGTCAGCATTGAGAAACGAAAAAACGGAGACAGGAGTTAAATATTGAACCACTGAAATATAGGGAAGAGAGAGAGAGAGAGAAAGAGAGAGAGAGAGAGAGAGAGAGAGAGAGAGAGAGGGAGAGAGAGAGAGACGGAGGGATGAAACAGTTTGGAGTCGCGAAGGAGCCAAGGTGCGTTCGTTCTCCACTGGCAAGAATAATTGGGTCAGCAGACACGATGCAAAAAGTCGCAGCGGTTCCCACTTGTCGCTGAGGTCGTCGAATGGAATAATGTAATTGAAGAAAATCTTTAGACCCAGAGGGAACCGGTATTTTTCCCTGGGATTCGGCACTTTGTTTTCATTCTATCTGACTGGCGAACCTCCCGAGGCTATTTTGAATTAAGCCATTCGCTCGATCAGTAGCTGATTATACCACCGGTTCCCACCATAACTTTTATCTTCTATTCAAAGAAAATACTACTCGGATCTCGTTTATTTATTTTCCATCAGCAGCAATCACTGCGATTACCTACCGAGGAAGATTCTTCTTTCTCTCTGTGTATCTGCCTGCGCACGCATTTTGCGTGGCTGCGCGTGCATCCACAATAAATTATAGAGAATCGAGTCCGTTGTAAGTTGCCCGTTCTCCGAAGTCAGAGACCGCGCTGATTCAATGACTGCCGGTTCGAATAAAAGAGATAGGCATCCGAGAGATTTTTAATGATCTATTTCGATCATTGACAGGATCACCAGTCATGGGAACTGGTGTCATTAGCGAAAGAAGACATTAAACGCGAACCTATTATTTTTCCTGGGTTTGATCCTGTGTCGAACTATGCTTAAAAATAATGTGAGCCTTACCAGAAGCCCGTTAAAAAAATATTAATTTTCGTCACGGGTGTCCGGGTTCGATTTCGTAATAGATACAAAAGATGGTCAAAGTCTTTGCGTTAACGTAAAAATATCGCATAACTCCAACAAAGGCATTTTTTTTTGGAATAGATTATTGACATTGATCGATTTACAAAGATCTCTTTTCTTATCAACGTTTTACGAATCTTTTTAATTCTCAAGGTGATGAGGAAGAGATTTCATCTAAGTGCCATTGATACTGAACACAGCGTGGGTATGAAGAAACTGGATTGTTGGAATTGTCCATATGATGCTGTAGAGCCTGAAAACTTGAAACTGACTTCTACTCAAAGAATCCACAATTATAGATCCTTGACACTGACAGCGGAACAAGGAGGACCGAGAATTTGTGTTCAGTTAGGTAAAAGTAAAGTAGATATCCGATGAGAATCGACCGAAGGAGAAAGGCGAATTGGAGGACGGAAGAAAAAAAAATAAAATGAAAAAGAAACGACTTATAAAGAAGGATGCTGCGATAAACGAAGAATCCTCCACGAAAGTGAAGTGTTACTCTGTGGAATATATTTAAGAGAAGCGTGTCTGGCCTTCTCCGAGTGAAAGTTCTCCGGTTTGGCTCTCCGGTTTAGTCTAGCTGAAGACAAAAATATATATATATAGTCATTGCTTCTCCCCTTATCACCTTCTGAATAAGCAATACACCCAGCAACGCCAGCATCCTTAACCGATCTTATCTGAGCAAGACATGCACTCACGCACTCACGCACTCACGCACTCACGCACTCACACACTCACGCAGTCAGCCACTTCACTCCCGGAAATTACTCTAGGCATTCTTTACTGACGTCATGGCCTTGAATGGTTCTTTGATCCTGGAACTTTTATTCGATCGTATTAAAGTCTAGAACGATTTGGTGGCCATTACGAGAGTCGAAGGTCCAACGTAAATTATTTTATTACTGCTTCCTATACTTTTGGGATTTTCTATCTCCTCTTATTTCTAAGTCTTTTTATATTTATCAAGACACAATGCCTAATTGTGAGAATAAATCTCAGGCTTCTTTTTACTGCGTAATTCACAGTCGAGTAACAGCGTAATACAGTTAATTCGTCTATGGCAATTCTGTAGAAGATAAAAGGCTATTTGGACGAGTCTATCGGACGAGCCACCACCATTACTCCGGTACAGTTATTTCAGTCGTGAGTCACGTTTTCGCTGCTTTAGGAACACAAAGTCAATTTGACAGCTCTGTTTCGCGAAGTCACGTCTGCGATTCTCAGGCAGCTCGAGAAGCGCTGAACTTTTGAATTTACCTTCTTGTAGATCGACACGATTCTTGATGATCGAATTGCCGGAATTACGTGTTTGCCGGGACACATTATTATTATGCTTGAGGCCTTGGGCGGCGATGAGTGACGCAAATTCGACGAAAGGGAAAGAGCAGTTCCCTACGTTGGTTTATTCTACACGCCTCGTACGCTTTCTCGATTATATGACCCTTCTCGAGTTTCTCAATTAACACAGTCAGCGCACCCTGGATTTCAAATCCTGTTGCATTTGGTTTTACCTTCTGACGTAACGATTCTCAAGACTCACGTTGCGCCGTGCAGTGATATTTTTATAGGGAAATTCTTTGTCTCTTTACATTTATCCACTTTTCGGCGTTTGTTCGTAAAGAAGAAAAATATTGGTGCGTGTGTGTAGCTCAGAAATAGAAAATGGCGATAGCTTAACAGACAAGGCGATACTCGGTACAGAATCGAAAAACGTTAAGTCTGAGAACCTGACTTGGTTCGATTTGGCGTCGCTCTCGGCTTTCTAGCCATTAGCAGTAGCTGCTTCGCTTCTTGGAAATCTCGACAATTTATTTGTCCAACCTGCTTCTTGCAAAAATTTCGATTGCAATTTTCCAAAATGTAGAATGGCGTAGTATTCCAGTTCACCGGGTAGATACGTCGTATTCCGGGCAACGCTTTCTTCGTTCGTGCGACCATCGGTTGAAAGTGTTTCTCAATTTGCGTATAAATTTGCAATTTCAACTAAACTCCTGTCGACGTCGCGTCTCGCTTTTGCGAATATTTACGAAATCCACGAGCTTCGGAATGAACCTTCGTCGCCGTTCATTTCGGTGACTTCGTTTCCCAATGAGTCTCACGGTTGACGGTTAAACCTTTGGAATAACCCAGGTGCCATTCACGACCAAGAAAGAAGAAAGTCGCATCGCGCAAGATTATCTTTTTATCTTTTTTTTTTCTTCTTCATTCAAAGCCACATTGGCGCCGGCTGCTTCTGCTTGCACTTCCACTTCCAGTTCTGCCCCTCGTAAAACTTGGAGGTAATCGACGTCTGCTGGAGACTCTCGATGAGGTCGACGCCCAGACGAGTATAGGAGTCAAGAGTGCTAGGTAGAACACAGATGCACACAGCTACTTGCCTCAGGGTGTGCCACTCCTGGCAAGAGAGTGCGAGAGAGAGAGAGAGAGAGAGAGAGAGAGAGAGAGAGAGAGAGAGAGAGAGAGAGAACACGTGGGAGGGTGCGTAGGCCGAAAGGATTCCTAGCAGAGGAAAGAAATATCGAATATTGTGGAAGCGACGGTTCAAAAGACACTCGATATTCCATTCGAAGTGAAAAGTGACACGAGGACACGATTGGTTCTTGAGGCTGAACCTGATGAATAAATATGTAAATAATATCTGCCGCAGTAACCACAACGTTACGGGATGACTGCCTTCGTCCACACTACTCCACTCCGTATAGTTGATATAATTACTCTTAAATTTTATGGCTCGCGTTATTCCACTACTCCGTTCCACTCTTCTCTACTCGATTTTACTCGAGTCTGCTCGAGTCTACTCGAGGAGCCCAGTCGCTCGGATTCGCTCGGACTCGCTTTGCTGCTCGCAACGGTTCGCTCAATCCCAATGCCGTTCGCTCCCTTTTCTACGAGTCTACGAAGCGTAGGTAACCCATTTAATTTATCCCTGAAGAACGAGACAGAAGACGTCCTTTAGTAGCGGCGCCAGAGTTCAAACGTATAGAGACGAGGAAGTGAAAAGTAAAAGGTGTAGCAGAAATAAAAAGGGGAAGAGCGGAGACACAGGACAAGGGGGGGAGGGAGAGAGAGAGAGAGAGAGAGAGAGAGAGAGAGAGAGAGAGAGAGAGAGAGAGAGAGAGAGAGAGAGAGAGAGAGAGATTATGCGGAAGGCAAATGAGAGAGGAATTACGGAGACTCGATAAGCAATAAAGCCAATAACGCGAGACAGGCTTCTCGGACGTTTCGTCGCACTTTCATCGTCCCACTTTCTCCATATAGAGTCAGTCCAGGCCGCCATAGTCGGCGCACCGCGAGAGCCAACGAGGACGAGTTTTCACGCAGAGTTACGTCGACGTGGGTATATCGTCTTCGTGAGCTCTGAATTATTTAAATCGGCAATAGCGCGCTTATATATATACTGTATACATGTTTCGGTCACCCGTCTATAATCTGTTATCGACGGTGGCTCCATCTACGTAGAAGCACCCACTTTCTCTCGCAGCTATGAAAACTCATTGGCATTCCCTGCAGAAGGCTGCACCTTTTGAAACGGCCCATCGGCCAGGATTTTCATACCGCTTGAGAAAGTAGCGAACGATCTCCCGCCACTTTTCTAACGATTTATCCTCTTTCTGCTTTTCTCATATTTTTCATCGCGTCCTCCTGCTCCTTCGCTTTGCTGATTCGAAGGTTCCGCGTCGCCGCTCGTATCCGAGGGGAACTGGAAAACAAATGTTCAGGAGTAACCAGAGTCAATAAATCGGTATACATGACTCACTGTCAGTAGGAATAATTCTGCGTGTTAAGCTTGGCTGATCGCGCGGATGGGCGAAGGTTAATTCCGAAGCTGGGGTCACAGTCTAGTTGACGATCTGAACTAAAAATCCACGAAGATGCATATCAAGGTCGAACCCGCAGACTACATTTCCTCAACTGCCAGACTCGCCTCTCTCTAATTATCACCCGTTAACTTCAGGGAACAATTATAAGCCTGAGCTCCAATTCAATTCGGTGCTGCGAGTTTTCACAATTCCACTCGGGAACGTGATTTATTAGGTTTTTATCTGTACTAGCTGCTACGTTGTCTGCGATCTATATTCGTATATGCATACATGTGTGTGTAATAAAATTAATTCTAATTAACAGAAAGTCAAAGGAGCGACAATACGCCGCCGTCGGTTTGGCTGGAACGTAACTGGGTGCTTTACGACACCGAGCCTGTTGGGAATACGGTGACCAGGGTGCATGCAGAGGATAACGAGAAGGACCAATTGACCTATGGGTTGGAGCCTTTGGGACACAGTTACAATGGCGATGACAGTCCTCAGCCTCCGTTGCCTTTCAGGATCGATAATACCACTGGGATCATTTATATCAATGAGACCCTCAAGGGGCGGGTGAGTAGCTACTTTGCTGGAGACACGGTGTCCTGGAACGGAGTTGGATTGCAGGTCGACTAAAGACCAGTTTACACTGTTTTCTTGTCCATCATTCTCAGGGAGGACAGAACCTGTTCCTGTACGTGACAGTCTCCGACGGGCAGCTCACCTCCAAGACTGAGGTCTACGTCAACATCAAGAACAGCTCGGCACCCAATGGAGGACAAACTGGGTATCTGATAAGATATAAAAAATTCTCCATCGGGCTGTCTAATTGAGAGCAGGATCTTTACGCTGATCTATTTTCCCAGGTCACCATTTCCAAGTCAGCACGGTTCTGGAGGAAGGATTCGACCTCCTATCTTGGGACTTCCTAATCTACAGAATTATCCTAGATTGCCTATAGCACCGCCGCCTCATCTGAACCAGCCTCCTTCGCCCCCAGGTCCGCCCCTTTCGACTCAATCCAGAACCAAGACGACCAGGCTCCAGCCGGCTATGAAATTGGAAGAGGAAACGACTAGGTCGACTAGTAAATTATCTGAAGAGTCTTCGGAATCGAATGAGGTCGCTGGACCACCTCTGAGCGCAAAAGTTGCGCCTAGCGACGTACAGGCGTCCCAAGACATCGCGATGACCATCGTCCCCGTAGCCGCCGTCTGCGCCCTCGTCCTTGGAATAGGAATGGGAGCATGGTCGCTCAGGCACAAATTCTGCTCGACGCGAAAATCAAAGGAGGAAATGGTAGGTGGTCCTGGTGGTCGTCTCATCCCGACATTGACCCCAGGGAATATCCCCTGGGAGACCGAATCACTCTTCTGAGGTGTAAATTTCAGAAGGAGCAGGCGTCCGTGAGCATCTCGAATATATCTGACGACCCTTCGCTGGTCCTGAAGAGATGGCCTGGTCCAAAGGCAACGAGTAACCGGTACGAGTCCTGGGAGAAGGAGAATCAGATTGGAATTCAGAGCAAGTCTCAGGAAGACGGCTGGGAGTTCCCCAGGCACAGGCTCAAGGTACAATTTCCCTAATAGCTGAGAAATTCTTCGATCTCGCAATTAGATCATCCAAATAACCAATCGTCCGTTCAGGTTTTCAATATTCTGGGCGAGGGTTGCTTCGGCCAGGTCTGGAGGTGCGAAGCCCTGGACATCGACAACCAACCAGGAGCGACGATCGTGGCAGTAAAGACCCTGAAGGAAAATGCGACCGAACGCGAGAGACTTGACCTCGCGCAAGAGCTAAAGGTCATGAAGAGTCTGGAGCCTCATCCGAACGTCGTGAGACTCCTGGGATGCTGCACCGAACGCGAACCAATGTTCGTCATCCTGGAGTACGTAAGCGGTGGAAAACTTCAGAGCTTCCTCAGGGCATCTAGAGAAGAAAGGAACCATGGTGGTCCTGGTTTGACTTCCAGAGATCTCACCGGTTTCGTTTATCAGGTACTGATTAGCTCACTTGACCCAAGGTCACCTCCCTTCTCTCAATGGAAGCCGTTGAAGACGATGTAATATTTCAACCTGAACGTCTTTGATTTACCAGATCGCAAAGGGCATGGAGTATCTTGCCTCGAAAGGAATCATCCACAGGGACCTGGCCGCTCGAAATATCTTGATAGACGAGAACCGCGCGTGCAAGGTCGCCGATTTTGGATTCGCAAGGGACGTCGCGGCCAATCAGATTTACGAGAGGAAGTCGGAGGGTCGGTTACCCATTAGGTGGATGGCACCGGAAAGTCTCTACGACAACATTTTTTCAGTTAAATCTGATATATGGAGCTTTGGCGTACTCATTTGGGAGATCGTCACTCTGGGCTCGACACCCTATCCTGGTCTGGCAGCAGCCGAGGTCTGTACCATTGATTTTATTGCGCAACGAAGTCTCTATCCATTCCTATGAAATTGGCCAGGGCGGACACCGACGCAATTAGCACAGGAAAAATAAAGAAAATTCTTCTCCCAGGTTATGAGGAGAATCAAAGAGGGTTACAGACTGGACCGACCCGAGCACTGCAAGAGGGAACTTTACAATATCATGTACTATTGCTGGGATAAGGATCCTGCTTGCAGACCATCCTTCACGGAATTGGTCAACTTGGCGGAAGGACTTCTTCTTGATGAAACGGACTATATAGAACTAGACAGGTTTCCAGATCATTCGTATTACAACGTTCTGAACCTCAGTGGGGAGAAGCTGTAAATGATTCTTCTTAAGTATCTCCTTTGCCACTCGCTGTCTTACCTGATTATTAGGGTTTTCAATCGTTACGATAGAAAATCGTGAAATATTTCCGCGTGCAAACGCGTCCAGACGCGAAATACATTGTGTGCAAACGCGTCTACGTATGTATGTATGTATAAAAAAAATGAAAGATTTATAATGACGTAACTAATCTATTTACATGATGCACAGTTCATCCGATTACTCATTTACGTTTATACTCGAGTCAATTGACGCTTTAATTATTTTGAAAGAAATACAAACGAGACGCACGTGAACTAGTCAGAAGCGTTCGAATGAATTTTTTTATTAGAGAGATCTTTAAAAAAAAAAATCAGATGAAGTTGTAGATTTGATTCGCGATTTCCCTTAACAATCATAAATGTATATTTATATACTTTTTATTAATCGAGACGATAAGCATTTATATGAATTCATCGTTACAAAGAGATGCTCCTTGTAAATATGTATTAAGTCAATCTGTACCTAAGTTATCTTTGAATTATTATAAGAATAGAAATAAATAGCGATAGATGTTTTATCACTGGTTTATTTTCTTAACTCATCGATTTGGACTCTACAGGACCCTTTTTTAAAAACACGTTACTCAAACGAGTTAAGGCTCGTTTTAAAAAAAACTACTTTCAGGAAGGAAAGATAAATTTTGAATGTCGTGGGAACGCAGAAATGGATAGGCCTGTTCTATATACCGAGATAACGTTTATTTACATAGATACCTAATTGTGGCACAGTAAAAACAACCGAGCCAGACATAAATTGTTGATAATAACGTGACATCTTTATGTTATATTATACTGACGAGCTGTTTAGGCTTATAGGATGTAATCTTAACTATAGATCTATATTTCTATAGATAGAGATTATTCGCACAAAGTTCCCACAGTCCTTCCTCAGAACGAAATAAAACGGATTTCAAAAGTAAAACCGCCATATCTGACGGACAAAAGCGATAATACATAGTTGGCCTGAAAATATTAAAAATTCTAGTAATAACGATTATGAATAATTATTAAGAATTTCCAAATAGATTTCTTGAATTTGCCGCCTATAACGATTATCCCTTCCACACGTATAAAAGACTTGCTCCGGACTGAACGGCGCAGTGTAGCGGCGCTCGTGTCTGCTGCTCTGTGTTTTCTACAGTCACTGACAGTTTCTCGCGTTCTGTAGCATCTTATCGGCTTTTCGTGTTCAATTGTTCGAATTTCTGAGATATTTATATAAAAAATACGAAACTCGAGACTGATTAATTCACGTCGGATTACACGGAAGACACCGTTAGCCATGCAGTCAGAAAAAATCAATGTGCCTTACTCGCAGAGTGGAGACAAGGAACAGGACGAGGTTAGTAACTGAAAAGAATGTGTGTTTTTCGTGACAGAGACGTAGATAAGCATTTTCGCGAAACAGGATAAAATTATAAATCTTTGATGAAATTATTATTCGCGATATCGTAAACCTTCGAAAGATGTAAACTGCCGCATCTGCTACAGGTTATGTAAACCTGCCTGTCAGAGTGAGACTGAAATTGACGGGCAGTTGCGCCGACAAGTTCTTTGCTCAATAATTCGATGAAGAATAATTCGATAAACTTGACTCACCTCGTTCGACGTTAGCGCAAATATTTGAAGACGTATCGATAGAATTTTTTTGTCAAAATAACGCAAGTGTTTTCAGACACACGAGTGACACGCGATTCGAATAGAAGCGACTGGAGCGCTCGTAGCGGAGCATCGCGACACTAACGCTTTCCGACGAATTACCTTCTGCGATTGACAGTGCGAATGAATTGTCGATTCGAATCTCTGAATGGCGTCTGGCATCCGTTTTTATTACAGAAATTACTCGAGCCATTTACTTACATACACCAACTGCCAGGAAAACAAATCAGGGCTAGACTGGCTCATGCCTTTAATTATTGGCTAAAAATACCCGACGACAAACTACAAGCCGTCGGCGATATAACGCAGATGCTTCACAACTCCAGTCTCCTGTAAGTTTAATATTTTATTTAAAAAATTCAGGCCGTTTCGTGGTAAAAAGAAATAGAACATTGTGCAGCCAATGCGAGATGGATGTTTTGTTTTGTCTTTATTTTCTCGTATAATAATTCCGGATGAACGTTAAAATCAATAGTTATTTTTTCTCGATGAACAGGCTTCCACCTTCCATTAGCACTAAAAGAGCGAAGTTGCTCGATATAAGTGAGCAGGGTACCACTCCTCCAGAATTCGTCCTATCTACACGACCGATGCATTTTATTTGGTATTTAATTTTCTACTGGTTGTGGCATCCTTTCTATTAACTATTATCTTCTTTATCTTTTCTCTTCTCTGCTTTGAATTTAAGTACGCATTCGGGTCTGCTTAATCAGAGGAATATATTATTTCGCAAATTAGGAGGAATCTTACTTTTTCCCTGGAGAAGATTTTCGATCTCCCTTCGTACGCTGGATACTGTATCGTGGCTACTCGAAGGGAAACCAGCAGTCTCTTACAATTAGTCAAAATTTAATGTTGTGTAACGTGCATACATTGGCATCAAGAAAATTGATAGATGAGCAAGTAAGAGAATTGTCAATAATCGCTATTCCAATTGATGAAATTAAAAGAAGTAACGTTCCTTAAAGCAATAGTGGCAAAAGGTCCTGGGGCCTTGTGGATGACGACCCTAAAAATAAGTCTGTTCAGAAACTTTTTTGGCTTCTCTTCCGCAGCATAGACGACATTCAGGACAATTCCATTCTCCGTCGTGGGATTCCTGTCGCACATTCGATTTACGGAGTGGCCAGTACAATCAACGCAGCCAACTACGTCCTCTTCATCGCCCTCGAGCGGGTCATCATGCTGAATCATCCCGAGGTCAGTAAAGGAATGTGACCAAGAAGGGACGTTAAACTTACCATGACCTTAAACCGATGCGTCGGCCGCTACCCTCGATTCTTCGATTTAGGCCACCCAGGTGTACACGGAACAGCTGCTCGAGCTTCATCGCGGCCAGGGTATGGAACTTTACTGGAGAGACAACTACATCTGCCCTTCGGAGCAAGAATATAGGAAAATGACCATGAGAAGTGAGTCGTTGGAATTTTTTCTCGAGGCTATGAAATTTTTTCCAAATTTACAGCATCCCCTTGTTCTTCATCTTTTTTTAGAAACTGGCGGATTATTCAATTTAGCTGTGAGACTGATGCAGCTTTTCTCCGAGTGCAAGGACGATTATTCTCAGTTGGCAGGAATCCTGGGACTTTACTTTCAAATAAGGGATGATTACTGTAACCTTTGCTTGCAGGAGGTGAGACGTCTTTTGCTTTAACTATTGATATTTGGTACTTGGTACTTGGTACATACTGCCAAAGACTTTCAGTATCGATTAATTATACTTTTGAATATAGTACACAGACAATAAGAGCTACTGCGAGGATCTCTCCGAGGGTAAATTTAATTTTCCAATAATTCATGCGATCCAGAATCATCCGGAAGATCGTCAAATAATGAGTATCCTTTTTTTGAAAAATTCTGTAATTAAGTGATATTGATAAATTATCCCATTTTCCTTAATGCATCTCCTTCCCAGATATCCTTCGGCAGCGAACCAAGGACGTCGAAGTCAAGCGCTACTGCGTCAGTCTTCTCGAGAAGTTTGGCTCTTTCGCTTACACGAGAACCGTTTTACGCGAACTCGACAAAAAAGCACGAGACGAAATTGAGCGGCTGGGTGGAAATCCATTACTCGTTAAGATCTTAGACGGATTACTCACGTGGGATCAAAACCGCGAGGTCGAGGCGCGACTAATTAAATGTTAATTGATTATCTATAAGGATGACCTAACTAATTGCCACGAAATGACTAATTTATGATTACAAATGTATTCATGCCATTGTTACTTATACGATCAGGCTAGTCATGTGTGCTGAAAACTTTGAGTCGAATTGGCTGTCTGAAAGACGCCACGTATTTTAATTTCGACTGCACTCGTTATGGTATTCTGAATAAGTATGTAATTTCATGTATCAAGATAACGAAAATAAATAATAAAACAGGTTAAAAGTGATTTGCAATTATGATTGGACGATTATTATCTATGCATATTTATCTTCGCTAACCTTGTTTTCTAATGTATCTCTCTCGCTGACGTTAATCAATGCAGGTACGCAAATTTATTCCATACCTTTAAAATGTATTTAAACGACAATAACAAATTGCGACGTGAAACGCTCTAGCTTTTCCTGTTGTTTTATTATCAACCGCGATGCGTACAACATTATAATTTTAATATTTAATTTATAATAATAGAACCTTTGACAGTAGAATTATATTATACACAAATATCTTCAATGAGACTCGATATCGATAGACATTTTTACGTATAAAATCGTACCTCTCGCGTTTCTCCTTTTTGTATCTCGAAAATAATACACGCTTCTTATTGGCACAGTCCCCTAGGAAAGGGAGATCCGCTCTGTGGCGAATTTCCCACATTGAGAGCAGCCACCACTCATCCTTTTACCTGGGGCGTCACCTCTTCTTCAAAGGGTTTTTATATCCTTTATACTTTTCTATTGTTCTTTCCTTTGAATATTTCCCTTCTTTATCTCCTGTCCGACACATTCGTCACTTCCGGCGATAATTCTATTCCACTCCAAGCGAGCTTATTGACTTCTAAGCAGGTACCTGAATCCTGCATCATTCAACGCGATGGACGAAGCTCCTTCCGGCACGAATTCTACGCAGACGGCCAGTGGAGTTGCAAAGTCGTTCGCGTATCAATGTCCAACCGGAAGTCCTGCTCATATTCCAAAGACTAGGATAACGTGGCGATCTGACACGTCCTTTGTTCCGGTTCGCTGTCCTCGTCCGATTCGCTTGCCCAGGAGGGCTGCCTCTCGTGTCACATTTCCCCGTCGCTGTCTCCCATCCGTCCTGGAGGACCGGAAACGCCGTCGTCCAGAACTTCCGTTACCTGTCCGAAAATGGACCATGTGTTATTCGAAGATCAGTATAGACGCGTTAGGTCTGTCGCGATCTTACCAGGACTTCTTCGAAGCGGTCGTAGCTCTCGGGTCTCCCATTGAGTAGACTCTCACCCACGGAATCCAGACCCCCACTGGATTGACTGTTACGTCGATTCAAAGCACTGGAGGCGATGTGCAGCAAAGACAAAACTGCCAGGAGTCCAGCTGCAAGGACGTAGGTCTTTGCGATAAGGAGGAAAGGCAAACTTTGAAATAAAAGTTTTGGGCTTTTTACCAGCTACGAAGGAGAGCCAAAGTCTGTGAGGTTTCCAGGCCAAAAGGCAGGACAGCGGCAGGTAGAGCAGAGACTTCCGCCAGCCTTTTGTCAACGACAGGACACCGAACCAACAACAGGAACAAATGGAGTCCTCGTTCCTGGAACAAGGTCCAGACCGTACTGCTTGAAAGTTTTCCGAGATTAAAGCTTTTAGGAGGAAAGTTCTTGGTGGGAGGAGAATTTCGTTCTTTGAATTACGGAAAAGCCCCACGGGTGCCGAGAATTTCGTGCGTTCATTTAGGGCGAAATTGATCCTGTCGTGGAAGCTGCGCTGCTGTTTCTCATTTCTGATCCTGAGACTGAGAGAGTCCCCGGAGATCGAGGTTTAAATTCCTAGTAAGATACGGACTGGTTCGAAATCGACTGTGACGTTGACGCCGACGGCTTAAAGAACTCGATATCGGAAATTTCTGGATACGAGTTGGAGAGTGTCATTTCCTCTGAGAGGTCTGAAGCTTTAATCGCTAGGAGTCTAGTAATATCCGTTCTCTAAAGTGAAAACCGGTCACTGGGTCTGTGTACCTGAGGGACTTCCGACCGATCCTCGACTTCCGGCAAGCATGTCTTTTGTCGCGAAGACAAAATACATGAGAATTCGCGGAGGCCATTTTGGAGTCCGGAAACTAAGTTTGACTTAAATAGAGCTCGTAAGGTTAAAGCGCGAACGCTAACGCGGATGTAATTGCGAAAGAGGGAACCGGAAGTTGCGCGACCTCAAACACTAATTTATCCCAAGTTAACCGCAACTCGCTTCCATTCTCGCGAAATTAAATAGGAATTAATTCCTCGCTTTGAGGAAGTTGAATTTTAGTTTTTCAAGTAATTTACGAAATTATCCCTTGAATCGAGTTGTTCTTAGACATTTAATTAGCTCGAACGCTTCGATCGTTCAAGTTTCTCCTGGCTTCCGGTTTCTCAATCAACTCAATCGACTCCTCGCCAATTGCCAATAGAGCAACCACCACTGTCCAACCCACAGAGAATTTAACTTCGAATCACACTCCAAGGCCTTTCACTTACAACGTCCAGGCTCTATTAATTCATCCCTCCGAGAATTACTTTCGTTTCTGACTTTATCGAATTAACCGAGATCGACGATGTAGGTAAAGCTGGGCCGATATGTAAATTCGGAATTTTGCAATTCCAGGTAGTGGATATTGCTCCAAAGTTTTTTTTTATTTCAGCACAACCTTGCGGTACCCCCAGCATAGTAAGTAACTCGGCACCCAGCTAACTTTCTAACGAACCAAAGTCATTTCTACCCAGCCACCCCCTTTGACCACCACCACCACCACCACCACCATTGGCAAGGTGCATTGCCCTTTGGAGCCGAACCTCCCTCCTATCCTCGGCATCCTCCACAGGTACCTCCTGCCTATCTGCTCTCCCAAGGACGTCAGTTCCGGGCTGTCACGTACCTCACACAAATCTGCACGAAGAGCGTGATGGCCCAAGTGATCTCCAGGAAGAAAATGAGGACGGACGCGGCTCTGAAAGGAAGCAGAAGAAGGTTCTTCAGGGACGACGCGCCAAGTTGTCACAGGAAGAGGAAGAAGTTCGCTACTATATGCAGAGTTAAGCTACCGCAGTCTGCATCCGGCTGTGGATTTGATTTTACCGGATCCGAAGTCGTCGCGACTACCGATCTAATTTGCCTACTGACGTAATTATGTTCCGGAGCGAAGTGAAGTTTCATTGGGCAAATGAAGATGGCAGCTCGGAACTCTGCTTCCCTTTGATAAGTCAATTGTCATTTTCCAACGCCGCGGCTTCTTTCACTCGGAAGTTCAAGCAAAATTTTAGCAAGAAAAGTTGCAGCTGATAGTTGCGAATCTGCGCGACTAAGACGCGAATAGCGGGAAGACGTGCCGAATAAGAAGAATAAAAAATAAAAAAATTAAAGAAAAGAACGAAACAGCCGATACCGACGCGCGAGACTTTAGATACGTCCAGGACATCGGATAGTACCATATAAGATGTAAAAAAAATCTATTTCCAAAATAACAAAGAAAAATTAGAAATTTTTCCTTCCCGTTTTTTATTTCAACGAAACAACAATGCAGAATTACGCTGCAAAATGTGATGAATTATTCCTCACGTAACGTAAAAGCCAATCAGGTGACGATGGTAGGCCACATCGACGCCGACGCCGCATACAACTGAAACAGACAAGCAGAAAGTACGACGTCAATCAAAGCGTCGCGACACTCGAAAACGCTCATTGTCAGTCGTAATATATCTCAAAAAATGTATCGAGCGTCGAAAAATTTTTTTACTAACAAAATTGAGTTATTCAATTTCCCTCTAACATCGAAGTCCTGCTTATTTACACCCCTGAACTTTTAACATAGCCTGTACACATAAAGTTGGGACAGTTTGTCAGCCTATCCTTTTACAGATGCCTATAAGCAGGTGATCAATCATCTAAAGTGTATTGTGCCATCGCCTAGAGAACTCTACCGGGTGACGCTAGAAACCAGATCTGTCGCTACAGGAATTGGAGGATGACGTAAGAGAAACATTACGATATTATGAGGGCCGACCTAACCTATACACAATTACACATATACATGGCGCATGTAAGAGCAGCCGAGAGCGAAAGTGGATCTTGTGCTTCCTTGAACGAAGACAAAGGAAATTGTGACGGACGTGTCCATCCCGTGTAATACGGAGTCTCCGATGTCCAGTTAATTGTCATTCAGAGCCAGAAGGTGTCCATGTCGCGGGAGACCCTCGAGATCAAATGGCATCGTGGTCCATTACTTAGCTGCCGGCTTATCAATTCTGCAATTGGTGTTGATACATCAGACATGCCTCCTTATCATTTTTTAGTCCTACCTTAGTGCTCCACTTATTTATTCCAGAGCCTCCGTATACATTATTAACACGATCGGAGATCCAGGATCGAGGATGAACGCAGTCGGGTCGCTGCTCCAGCATCCATCGCGAAATAAAGGACCGCCGACCCTTGTTCCATGGTTCCGTTCGAAATTCCTAGGATAATTTCGTGATTCCGCGTTCCTCTGGCGAGTCTAACATTTGGGAATACGGATTTTATCCCCTCGAGATTTATCGTAACCTCCTTGGTCGTTGGAATAAATAAATAGGGCCCATTCGAAAAGTCCTGGCTGAAGAATGGACGACGATTAGGCTAACGGATCGATGCTGGCTGCGCGAGAGAAGAAGAAAGTAGTGGCAGGGTGGAGGGGGGAGGGGTCTTTAACACCAAAATATAAAAGAAATTTCAGCTGTGCGTAGAAAGTGCCGTCTTATCAACGGCACCTGGGGAGTCTTTTGCTCTTTTGCCTGAAGCTCACTGAACTTACAAGGGATGATTTATTCAACGTGATTCTGTGCGATATTTTCTACAGGAGCGACTTTCGCTTATCAAATCGGTAAAGGAGAATATAGCCCAAGTGCGAGCTACCCTTTTTAGGTTATATTACGTAACGTTACGTCATACAGAATTACTTGGGGGTCAATAGGTCACGCATCGGCGACCTACGTATCCGTATGGAAAAAGAACAGCTGGGTTACGTCCCGTGTGCAGACGTCCCATTTAGGAATCAATGTTTTGCCTCCAGTCTTGGAGTTTTTCTCTGGATTATTTTACAGGTGACTAAATAAGGAAACGACGAAGAGCCTGAGATGAATCTCAATGTGAGAATCTTTTAACTTTATTTCTGTATTTTTCTTTTTCTTCGTGTTTCTTCATTGTCGCGTCGGTGTGCGTAGACATGGTTACATTTCTGGTAGGACACGCAGATGGGGGCAGCTGCGCCTTCTTAGGTTTATATCGAGAAGAACCAGGAGTCCCTCAGCCTTTTCCCTCTTTTATTAAAGTTTCGCGGTTTTCTTCCTTGAATAATGCATCAGGCTCTGCGCAGAATCTCGCCGCGTTGAGCCGCCGACTGTACAAGTCGGGTTTCTAAATATGAGCGTGTGTGGGCGCGAAGGCTTCGGAGAGCGGAAGTCAAGAATATCCTGGATATGAGAATCAGGAAACCCACGTGGGACGTGGGGAGTAAGAAATTCCTTGGAGAACGCAGAGGGAAACTTTTGACATCTTTGGGAACCTCATGTCATTCACATACTTCCTCTGGACCCCTAACTTTTGTCACTTTGATCATATACGTTCAGGAACTGTCCGTTCGTGGTCTCGATCATTCATAGATCATCGATCATTTACGATATCGATCATTCTTAGCTACGAATCAAGATGTCGGTAATGGACTTTAAGTTTGTTGGTGCGGACTTCACTCCGGTCCAGGAGTGAGCGACTCTGCGCAGCTTCCGGTCCACGTAGTCCTAGACTCAGGAGGATGCATCCTGAGCGCGGTAATAAATCCAGAAGTTTTGACTGAACTGCAGAATCTAGAAGCGACGTCGTCACGTGCGAAGCGTCGGATTTACGTATTCGCACTTGACCAAGGCTGAGAGGGAAGAAGAGAAGAGATCGAGTGGCGACAGATCGAAGGATTATTGATTAAAATATTGAAATAGAGAAATCGATTTTTTTTAATTGCCGCAATCGTTTACCTGGTTCTTATGGAGAATCTGCCGCTCGCTCGAATCGAGTGCACTCGAGAGTGCATTGAGTTCGAAGTTGGACCAGCGTGAAATGACAGGACAGGTTGGCTGCCGTCGCTGCCGTTAAATTATCCAGTGTTGATCGAGTGCCGCTATTCGAATTCGAGTAGATCTATCGATCCTTTAGTTTCTCTCTCTCTCTCTCTCTCTCTCTCTCTCTCTCTCTCTCTCTCTCTCTCTCACACACACATTCCAATTTCCATGTGAACGTCGCTCTCTCGAACGAAGTACTCTGGACTGGATTGTCCGATGCCACGGATTATTATCCTCCCCGTGGCTCGCGGATTCGATTCGATTTCCATGACGCTCCGTGATTAATTTCGGAATCTCGCGAGAGAACTAAAGCGCTTCGTTTTAATTAAGAATCCTCTATGGCTTTGTGTGACGAAAACCCAGAAATCCTTTGATAAATTCTATTCCGTCGAATCCCGTGCATTTCGTCTTACGTGTCGTGGGATATTATTTTTTAATCGCCTGCCATCTACAGCTGATGTTAAACTTCAAGCATTTATATTCCGCTAGCGAGTATTCGGTGAAATTGGTGGCGAAAACTCTTTTACGGTATCGCTAGGCATCTACCGCAACTTGTTCCGGGAAATGAAAGATAAATGTGCGTTTTTTACTGTTTCCTCCTGGTGGTGGCTGCCTCGCACGAGAAACGCTTCCCAGGAAACAACTGCAAAACGGCAAACGGAACCGAAGCGGATATGCCTCTTTCTTTTTTTACCTTTTTTTTAACCCCCTTTTACCTTCTCTCTTTTTATCTTTCGCTTCTCTCCTCCTCTCGTGCGCCTCGCGGCTGTTCCTGCCAATACGCGAACCGCACAGACTGGTCCGACAGGACTCTGCGATTGTCATGTAGCTATTGAAAAGTTCATCAAGAATTTCCTTTTGACTCCCCATGGTGAGGATGCTCGACTAAGGAAGGTAAAGTAGCTGCTATAGCTATGATAGGAAGAGGGACCCGAAAAAGAAAAGAGAGAGGAGTAAAATTTATTCGATCCCGGAGCTAGAAAGAGAAAGAGAAAGCGGAAAAGGAAGAAAGGAAAAAGAAACAAGATTGACGAGCATGAAACATAAGACGTGGGACGCAGATGGGGAAGTCAGTGTTCAACGTAATCCTTTAAATTCTCCCGAAGCCTCCCGAAGACGTAGCCATAGAGAGGAACAATTTTTTCGTAAGTTTTGGCCAGTGTGGTAAAAATTTTCAAAAATTTCTGACTGAAGAAAATCTGACACTCGTAATCCAGTCGTCACTTAACGTCTGTGGAGAGAAGCGACGGTCGTCTCGAATCAATGAGAAATTCTGAAGCGAACAAAGGCAGATGAAAAGTTCAGAGAGAATAAAGCCAAGAAGTTCCGAGGAGGAATTATAAAGTGGCCATTGCGGAAGCTGCGGACGACGCCCGGGGTCATTAGTTTCTAGCACGAGCGCCCGGAAAATCCGTAAACTTTGAACCGAGTCGAGTCTCTCGATGTTCTCTGGTACAGGGATGTGAGTAGAAAGAGGGAGAGGAAGAATTAGGAGGAGCGAGAGAAGATGACATGAGATTCGATTTCCCATGTGCGTCGCATAGCGAGACTGAATTCGGCGCCAGGGCGTCGACGCGTCCTTTGAGGACGTCCCAAATGTCCTCGATCATTTCGACAAGTTGACTCTTGGTGGTGGATCGTGTCGGGGCGCGAAGCGTCGCGACGGCCCGTGGTATCAATTAGCACAGCGCCCTTGGGCCTCTTATCCCGCAGCAATGCAATTAGCCAAGAGTGGGTCCTTGGGATTCTTGTGCCCGACGGAGTCAACGTCCACCAAAGCAGAGCTAGTGGTGCTAGGGATGCTGGGAGCGTCTCTCGAGAAAACGAAAGAGTTGCGAGACTACGAATACTTTGACACGTCCTATTCTCTCTTTCTCTTTTTCTTTCTCTCTTTGTCACTTCCTTCTTACAATAAGTTTGTCCTTCACCCCGAAGGATGCTGGAAAAAAAGCTTTCCTCTTTCCCTAGACTCCTATCTCCGAAGGCATCATCCCTTTAAGCGATCGAGAAGTTCGTAAGCTGCTGGAACGCGGGTCTCTCGAAGTTTTAAGGGTTTGATAAAATTAAAGGCTCTACATACATCTTACACTTGAGGGCACGTGCTTCTAGAAATTGAGAAATTTTTAAGTTAAAGTTATCGCGTTTCCCACTTCCCTCCTTCCTTACTTCCTTACTGACTTACTTTCTTACATGTACCTACTTACTTTATATCCTTGGCCTAACTTATTTCGTGTTCCTTTCATTTATCCCTCTGACTTCCACGAGCCTCAAAGTTCTGAGGCATTGGATAAGATGACAGAAAGTGGGCAGGTGGAAAGTTAGCTGCGACCGGAAGTAAAAGAAAGGAAAAGAAAGCAGCTACGAAACTGTCACGATCCAGCGATAATAACGTTACTCGGGAAAATTCTACTGGATCCTTGAGGCTTAAGTGATTTAACTAGACGGAGAGGAAGCTGGAGTCACCTTGAGGCCGAAACGCAAGACAGCGTTGGGCCCTGGCCAAATCTTCGATATTTCATCGGGTTCTCTCACACCGAATTCGACCTGCTCGAAAGCCTGACTTATCCAACTGGAGGATAACAACAGCGTAAACTGCACCTCTTGAATTTATCCTGGTCTTGCAGTCGGAGCAAAATCACTAAGAATAAGATATTTCCAGAGGCAACGGCAGTCGGGGTCCAGCTCCTTGATCATCCAATGCCTGATCACGTGCAGCCCCGGTGCATCATCTCCACTTTAATGGCTTAATCCACTCGAGAAAGAGCACTAGAAAGCACTAGAAAGCACTAGAAAGCACCAGAGTGCAATTCTGTTTATATCTGGAAGCATCCACAGGGCGCGGACACGTACACTAAGGGAAGTTTCAAGTAGCTGTAGTCACTGTCGCGGCTGAACAGGCGGAACGAGGAAAGGGGACCGAGTTGACTAAAGAGATTCAAGGGACTAGACACTGGAGCAACCGCGTAGCGCCGTACAAAGAAAAGCTGAAAGGCGAGCCGAGGCGAATTCATCGCAGACGTTCTGGATTATTCGAATTATTTTTATTTAAAATCACAACGGGATGCTGAGGGATGCTGAGCTTCGTCTTAGGCAGAAAAATACATACTGGAATTTTCATGTTGAAATTTCCAAGTATCTTTTCCGTCATTTTCTTCTCGCGAAACGATTTTCGTTCGTCCATAATAACCCACGCCTTCCTACTTCTTTTTCATATATTGCACTGTTACATAATTCTCCATTAATTCTACAAGCACAAAACCTCTAGAATTCTTTTCTGCACCGAGGATCAATTTTATCGAGTGAACCCATCGCATGTATAGATATACATATGTACGTAGGCGATATGGGCGACCTTTGTTCCCGGAATCCAAAGAGAAAGAATTTCCAGCAGTTCGACAAATCAGCAAATTTAAAAATCCAAATTGGAAAATCATCGCAGACGTCACGAAGATCACGTGACGTTCGCAAAGCCGTGCTTCTTTCCTAGTAAACGTATGAAAATAATTTTGCAAGTTTTGGAAATGCCAGTTTGATTTTTTTCAATAGATCGTCACGTCACGTGTATCTCGAAGAAAATACGTTGAAACTTTACATACCAAAGGCTCCTTATTTTACCCTCCTATTCTGACTTCTCTACGTGTCAGCTGATGGCAGCTTCATCTGCACCCTCCAGCCTCTCGCGATCGCCATCCCCAGGGAAAATGTCGTTTTCGGAAACAGGGTGACGGCTGGGTTTTCCACGTTACTGGAAAATGGAGCAGGCAGGAAGGGTGTAAACGTGGACCGGTAATCGTTTTCCCTGTGACTAAAGCCACCGGGTTGCCATCCATTTTGAAACGTTGGCTGGATTTAGTGGAGCTTTTTCATCCCGGTAATAACTCCCTGTGCTCTTACTAGTTCAGCTATGGACCAGCCGGACCGGTGCCCGCTGCCCTCTGTGTACACATCCTCTGGCCTATTCTACAGTGGAGTTTGCACTGACGGGGAGGCTGCCATCAGTTTAACCTTTGACATCTCGAAATTACACGCTGGCACACCTGGACCATTCACACTTTTTTTTTTCTAAATCAAAAACTCTTCCGATATAAAAGTATTATTGATTTCAGCAAAGACGTTCAGGTTAATCATAGTCGCCCTATGGTCCCATAATGGCCGATTCTATTTGTATCATGGTCCAGGGAAGATTTATCAAAAGCTTGAGGATTGCGTCATCCTTTCTCAAGATTTAATATACCTAAGTATACGTTTTCCACGAGTTGACGGTCCTTTCATCCAGGACGATTTGTCCGCTAAGTGTAAATGAAAATTCCATCGATCGAAGAAACATACGAAACATCGGGATGAGAAAATGAAGAGAAAAAAAAAGAGTGATCACTGTCACTCTTTTAATTTGAAAAAAAAAAGAGAAGAGCAAAAAATCGCTGTTTCGTCCCGCTTGTTTCCTTGGTCCGATTTAGGTTTTTTTTTTTTTTTTTCACAAACAGGAGGATAAGTAAGAAAGGCGACGTCGACGCCAAACCTTTTCCAGTCAAATAAATAACAATTACGCGGTGACAGTCGGCAACCCTCCCGTTTCCAGTTTCCTTGCTGATCTTCCTGCGAAGATGATGAATCAAACCACGGGGGTTGGCTCTACCGTAAATTTCATACGTAGACGACGTATATTGGATGTACACTTATTGCCTCCTCGCTTTGCAGCTTCCACCTGCCTTCCCTCCGGGTCAAAGAATCTCCAAGAAATTGTCGCTTCCCTTGATATGTCTTTCATTTCGAGAAGGATGTAACTTTTTTGCTTTTTTTTATTTTTCCTATTCAGCTCCATAATTTCTACCAGCAACCTGGACTTGGTTTATTTTCCTGCTTACTTTTTCTCGTTGTCCCAAGAGATATTGCTTTTTTTTTTGGAATCCCACCTGATCGGCCAAACAATAATTGGCTGAAACGAGACGAGGATCTCGGAGCAGCAAAATGGATTGAAAACCAGATTACAAAGAATTTTCTATGGAACAGAATAAAATGTACGCAAATTTTGAATGCAGTACCTGAAAATGAGATCAGAGTTTGTTAAATGGCGAGGACGTTGAAAGCCGCTCGGGACGGTGCAGGTACGAAAAAAAAAAGGTAATGAACATGTACAAGTCACTTGAACAAGTTGCCTTTTAAGTATGTTACTCGCAGCTGGCACTTTACCCTCTTTACCTTCGTTCCTCCTTTCATCCGTTCCACTTTTTTCTCTTTCTTACTCATTTCTTTTATTACCACAGTGGATGAACAGCCGACGAAGTACACGTGTAGCAGAAAACGAAAAATATTCAGATTACTGGCTTCTCCGGCAGTGCTCTTCCTGAAATTACGGCTCTTTACCTGCAGTCTGTCTTTCCTACGCGCTCTTCTCTCCAATGGAAATTTCATCAGAGTTCATTTTTCCTCATCAGTTCTCTACTTCGCTCTGCCACTCAGTTCAATGAAAAGGGAACGAAGGTCGTCGCTTTTTTGCCTGATCCTCGACTTTTCTCGCTCTCAGGAATTTTCAGGAGCGCTCCCCTACACAGCGCAGTAAGGAATGCCGACGCCAACAGGCGACGAGCCACCACTCGAACCGTCTGGTGACGTATTTACTATGGAGTTGAGTGTGATGTCAAAACGATATCACGGAAGGAACTACAGCCCAGAGGAAGATATGGGGGAGATAGATGACAAAGAGAAAGAGAGAGAAAGAGAGAGATCGCGCTATGCGAGAGCGAAGACGCGCACAGAAATGCTGCACGCAAACAGGTAAGCGGGACTGGGAAGAATGAAAGCTCCGAGCTGCTTCCAGCCGATATATTCTCTGTATACCCTGTGTACGTACACTGCGGGACATTAATGCCGTCCCGGGGTGGAGCTAGTAGGAAGCGGGAGTGGGGCGACCGGCAGTGGCGACT
>JARQSW010000396.1:265248-282518 GCA_030142375.1 Calameuta pallipes
AGTCGCCACTGCCGGTCGCCCCACTCCCACTTCCTACTAGCTCCACCCCGGGACGGCATTAATGTCCCGCAGTGTACCAGGTCGGCCCCCCACCTACGGCTACTGACCGCCGAGCGCTGCCTTCGGGGATTGTCGTCAATGTTCGGTATTCAGGTGTCTTGATTGCAATATTATTAATTACAAATTTCATTAGCTATTATATATATATATATGCTAAGTTTGTGTGGTCCCGCACACTATTTACTAATAATTAGAATTTTATAAATTTATGCGTTACTGTAGTTTTTTTGTGACAACGTTCCTAAAATTGCGTAATACAAGGTTTTGTCTCAGGATATAATAAATAGGTCTCTCTCTCTCTCTGCTTGTCTGCTCTACTGAGAAAATGGCTTCTTTATTACTCAGTGTATAGAAGTGAAAGCGCCGCAACGCAATTGGCCTCTGTCTGGAGCACGTTAGTCTATGGACTGGTGAAATTGCCGTAGGTCGACATTGACGAGAAGAAATGCTTAGCCACGATAGCCAGGATATCGCTGGTTCCCGAGTTGATAAGAACTCCTAGGTATTTATCAAGCCTCGTGTCAGGCGGAAGATTATCTCGTAAAAAGGGTGATTAATGACAAGAAACCCCGGAGGAAAATTAAGCGAATGGTGACTCGAGTGATGTTCACCATTCAGTGCCAGTTAGTAGAGGTTGAAAATGACGATAATAGCCATTTTGAATTCGAGTCAAAAATCATATTGTTGGATAACTTATAGTTATACGTTAATTGAAATTTCACGATTATCATTGTGCTCTCTTTATCTTTTTCTTTCTGTTATCGGTCGCTCTTTGGTCTCACTGTGCCTATAAAGCGCAGGATTTGTTTACGTCATCGTCGCGACTACAAAACGTCAGTCACACTTTATAACGGCAGACAGAACTCCTGTATAAAAGACATTTTCACAAGGGGAGTCTAAAAGGATTTCGGGCTCAAAATTCGCGACCACTTTGCGCGACGTTCGTAACCCGCTTTGTATTCATGAGAGGCTCGATAGCGTCGCGCTTGGAATTCTAAGCTCGAAATTCCACCGAAATTCCAAAGGGACTTCATTTCGAAATTGCTTCAGACTGAGTTCGAAAGTTTTCGCGACTGGCCCTTTTTTCACTCTTCGATTCGCTCGAGCATTCGTTTTACTTAGCTTTTTTTCCTTTTTCCTTTATTTCCTCATTGTCCTCCTTGGCAACTCCAGTGTCAACCCTTAACACTGGAAAGCCGGCGCCAAAGTAAAGCGAGCATCGGCCGACGCTGCATCGCAGCATCTCTGGGGACGTAAAGACAAAAGCCACTCTGTAGGATTTTCTGGAATTTGCCACTTCTTTGCTTCTCCGCTTCTCCGCTTCACTGCTTCGCTACTCGCTCGTCCATTTAACGATGCAGCACGAATCCAGTGTCGCATCTTACTCTGACAGTCGTCACTGTAACTGCGACTCAGATGCTTGTCCAACCCGAGCAAAGGAATCCTGGCGAGTTCGAAGCACAATAGATTTCAATAAAATCCTGCGCAAGCAATATAAAGTCTATCCCAGTATTACATTATTTATTTATTTATTTAAAAAAAGTGTAATCAAAAAAGATGATTTTTTGCATCTGAAATTCATATTCTCTCCGCAACTTTTTATGCGTCGCTTTACCGTCGCTTCGCAGATCAGAAATACATTCGAATTTCGCGATTAAATTCAAAGTATCAACCTGTAAGAATTCAAAGGTGCATCTCGAGGGAAACTCGAAACTTCAAGGTGCATCCTCCATTGAGTTTCTATGTGAATGACGTTCGCGAATCGATTTTGCAAAGTCGAAACGCAGCAACGAATTTATTCGTAAATCTTGAAGCTTCAATGAGGGTCGCCTTTATCCTCTTACGGAGCTTCCAACTGGACATCTCTCCTTCACTAATCTATCGTTAACGAAACTCGGACTTAACGAGTAGGATACGTGCTGCTTGATCTTCGAAGATCCTCCTAAGAGAACTTTGATCTCCTCTGACGACGAGTCTCTCGTGAAAGTAAAGAGATAGAGAGAGAAATAGTGAGAGAGAAAGAGAGACCTAATATAGCGCTTATCAAGATACGAAATCAAGGAGAATTACAGCTCAACGAAAAGCTAAAGTATGAAACCTCGTGAAGGAAAGATGATTCGACCGAATAGCAACCCAAGCTAAGCTCCTAGTGACAAGCGGATGTTTCCTTTTGAAAAAATCCTATTTCTCATTGTTCACGAGCCAGAGATAATCAACGTATCACTAGCATCTTCACTTATCAAAAAATATTTCATTACGACCCTAATAATATTTTTATACAAAAATACTTTGGTTTACTTATCAGTAAAATTTCATTTCTTTCCCTCGTGGTTACTCGAATTACTTAAGAAATCTGCCTCCTTTGTGTGGCTGGGAAAAAATTTTTCCCAAGAGAAAAAGAGAGAACCGGATGGAGGATGGCAGTCGAGGGTGGAATGACAACACTAAGACAAGAAGTCAATGTCATTCGAGAACGGAGGATCACTCTAGCGTGTACAGGGGCGAGGGTGGGGGAAACCGACGGCGAGGGTGAGTGAAAAATTTGCCGTCGCGACGCTCGAGTCTAACAATAAGACAAAGAGCCACCTTCAGGGAGTGTACCTGGGGACTCCCTCACGCTTTTATACGTATGTATTATATATGGTCGACTACTGCGTTGCTCGCGTCCCTTCTGATTATAAAGTATAGAAAAGGACTGTGTGGCAACAGGCACCTTTTCGTATGCATAGAATTTCACAAGCTCGAATGTCCTCCGGCCTGCAGACATGGACACACTCTGGGATAGGAATGAAAGGACGTCGGCTTCTACGTGAATGCTTTGACATGCCCTCTTCTCCTTCTGCCAGCTCGGTCCAGCCCACTTGAACCTGCCACGATTTAAATATTGAAGTGTAAAATAAAAAGTTAAAGGACTTAAATGCATTAAGTCGAGCAAGAATCAGAGTTCGTTACCATCTTTTTTGGTCCATGCATATTCTGGATGCTGAAATCCACGAGTGTCGTCCGAGTGCGAGAGAGAAACGTAGATGAAGACTTTATTACTGTGGCTGGAAGCTTGATAAGGACGTCTCGAGCTCGGAGTCCAGGTTCGATAATGCCCATTCCTGAGTCAGGATGAACTTTGAACTTGCCTCCAGGCTGCATATCACAGGATTCGAGGTGTGATCTCATGCATTTAGATTTTCGAATAACGTTATCACCTAGAAATTCCTCAATCCTAAGCTGAAGTCCGGATGAAGACCTAAGCTGACACTCGGGATGGTTGTGCGTGTATTGGCTGCAAAGAGAAGTTGAAGTTGGTCAGAATTGTTTAGGAAAATGGATAAGGGAAGAAGCCGAAGATCAGTGGACAAAACGAGAGAGAGAAGCTGGGAGATTTTTTTTGGTATTCCAGGGTCTGGGGTGGGTGGTGGGCACGGTCGCGTAACGGGATATCGATTCGCTACCAAAATTTCAGGGCGCGAGACCACGACGAAGGTCCGCGCCCTTTAATTAGAAATGAATTTTACGGCAATTTGACCGCACCGAAAAAAGTGATCGTTCGAAGGGTGTGCAAAGAACGGTGGGGTGAAAGGGGGTGGCCGAGCAGGGATGCTCACGGAGGGCTTGCCGATATTGGCGTACCAATTAATTTAATTGGATTCTCCGTGCACACCATTCCCATTGTAAGCTCGCAGCCACGTACTTACCCACGTGCACCTTTTGTTTTCCCCGGCATTTTCTTCGACCGATTTTCAAAGTCGCGCGTCCTTTGATCAAACCGCGCTGAACATCATCCTACAAGGTTCGTTCGGTACTTTAATCACTCGAATCGGTCCAGCCTCCCAGCATCTTCCTGACACGCTTTGGCCGCGTCGTTTGAAATCCAAAAAAAATGTCAATGCGCCAGTTGGCGTCGCGACGCCTAACGAATGGAAGCCGTTTATTTGTACCTCGGTCACCTGCGTCAGGCTGCACTCGATCCTAGGCTGCAGTAGGACCCGTAGGCGCTGAAGAGTCAGTAGAAACTCTGCCGGGCAGCGGATCGTTAAAAAAGAAATGCTCTCCAATCGGCCTGAAGCCAGCGAAGCTTCTTGTAAACAGATCGTGTCCAAAATGACAATTGGACCTTGTCGAGGGACGCCGAGCAACATCAAGGCAGCTACTTCGGGCTGCCTAGTTGGCTGAACCCTGAACCACGCTGACTGCGCTAATCGGATCGACTGCGTTATCGTCGCCCAGCATCCTATCTTCATCTTCCTTTCCTATCTTCATTAGGATAGCTATCGACGTTCCACGCTACATCCTCGCTAGTTGCTAGTCTTGTCTCCATATTCCATGGGGATTTTATTACGTGGCCCGTGAGAATAAGAAAGGGTCAAGGGTTGTCAGGTCGGAGCTGCAGATACCGTGTGCCAACAAGAGAACCAATTATGAGGGATCCTTCCAACGTGACTTAATATTCATTAGCATATAAATGGAGCCGAAATTCGCATGACCTTGCTTCTACTCTGGAAATTCAATCATACTCCCAGCCACTATCTCTCCTTCACCCTTCCATTTCGTCTGTTACAATTACCCCGTGTCTTTACTGTACCTTGAACCAGACTATACCACAAATTTTAAGCTGTAGCATCTATTGCCTTTTATTTTCCAGTTGGCTGCCCTTAAATTGTGTAGATTTTCTGAACATATAAAATAACCTAATCCCTTTCTCTTTCCTTTATGGCGCATCATTAAACGGTTGAATTCCAAAAAGAGAGCTTTCCCCTTTTCCTTGCTAGTCAAAGAAGAAACGGGTATAATAATTAGGTTGGTTATTCGTATTACGGCGTGAAGTTGCACGTTACTGGTGCTAGCCGGTTCATAGGGAGGAAATACGATAGTTCAGCAGTATCAACCTGGAGCGAATTAATTTTTAGGGAAGGGTTGTAGAAGGCTTTTCACATTATGCTATTCCGCTAGGGTTCAAAACTAGAAAGGGAAAGGTTTCTCGCCTTACCCCTTTAACGAGCTAGGTAATTAAGTTATTAGCAAGATTCGTATGGCCCCTATAATTAGTAAAATTACACCCGTTTTAAGCAGCTAACTCAATGGCTTATGGCGGATGGTACGCAGGTCGTTTTTTTTTGTAGTTTTGGCGAAACGACGCCCTTCGTGGCACGTGCTGTTTTCACGGGGAAACATCCTCAGGGATACTGATTGTCAGAATTGAAAGGGTAAATACAATAGTCTATAGTAATACTTTCCTTTAATTTAGGTTAAGTAGTCCCCTATTACTCACAGATTCTCCCGTCTGGTTTTTCCCCTTGAATTGTTAGCGACGCTCGACGCCATCGAAAATCAACAGTCGTTTGGCATTAATATGATTTAGCCGTCTGCGTGTCGTAACAGATTCGCAAATTAGAGACTCTTTTATTGAGAATCTCGGCTGTTAACGACGACTATAACTAAGTTTTGTTCCTTCAATTTTTTTGCCACACCCGTCAACCCAGAAATGTATTCGCGTTCGTTTCTATGGGCTACTAACGAAATTACGTAGTTCAGCGAATCGAGTTGTTTACCGTTTTCCAATACGACGCCGGATCTGCCAACAGTTGTGTATGGCTGATCTATGGTTACAATTTGGCCACGCATGATATCTGTTATTACGTGTTTTTTTTTTTTTTTTTACGACTCTGGGGAAAGTCTAATAATACCCGCATGACAGAGCAGCGTAATCACCTGCTCGGAGGTGATTACAAAATTGTTCTGTTTTCTATCTTCGTGACCTTTTTGACTTTTCCAAGAAGCGGATTTTCAACGTGATATTGAACAAGGATTTGTGATCTACTTGGAGTTTTGATATGAAAATAATTACCTTGCAAACTGGATTAGCACGTAAGCTTCACGGAGCTACTTCGAAAACGAGAGTGGAAAATCGAAGCGAGTAATACTTGGGAAAAAGTAGCATCTCGTTCGAGATTAAATAATTTTTAAAATTATTTCAGACTTAATATCGCACTTCGTATCAAAATCCAAAAATTGTTTGGTCTATTCTCTTTTTTTTTTTGTACCGTCAGTTTTCCACAAATGACTTTTCACGCAATTGATTGTAATTTTCGTTTCCTCAAATCCCCTGACTACTTATAGTCACCAATTCGTTCACCATTTCTACCTTTCTGAAAGAAAAAAAAATAGAGACTTTCTTCTCTTCAGCAGCTCGAGTCATTGTGATTAGAAACAATGGACGTCGCTGCATCACAGTTATCAATTTCGAGTTCATTATCGATCATTTCTCGTCCGCTGTTATTTTTTCGTATATTCGAGACCCCTTTCCACCTCTTTTCATTACATTTTCCATCATTCCCATTTCCTTCACTCCTTATTCATCTTGTCCTCGCGCTAATGATTAACCGCTGGTGACAAATATTATCGTTCGACGCGCCGGCCGTTTCCTTTTAAAATACAAATTATTTCTGATTCGAAAAAATATCCAGCGACTTACGTCGTTTAAGGGTGAATTCAGAAGTAGTGATTATCGTGTCGATTGCTGGAAAAGAGACGCACAAAGTGCGGAGAGTACAGAAGCTTCGGTTAAAATCTATTGTACTCACTTATTGTTAGCCATCCCTACGCTAGTCGTATCGTCTTCTTTCCTGCTTCCTTTCTTTGCTTGCGTTCCGCTATTTTCTCATATGAACCGCTTTCTAGCATGAACTCCTCCTCTTTCACCTCAATCTTCGTAGAGCAGGTGGTTGTTATTGTTCCTCCCCCTGAAGCCATTATCCTGAAAATCTCCATCCTCATTCGACTCAGGTACTTGGTTGGACCACGCGGTGATTTTACAAATAAGCTTGCAGCTTCTGTTGAGATCGCACATGATTCGTATTCACGATTCATTCAGTGCTACGATTTCGAAAGCTTGCATCGAGAACTTACTTGCGCTCTACGTGTATCTGCTTGTTGGATAAGATCATTGTGAGCACGTACGTAAGACGAGAGAAATAGAGAGAGAGAAAGAGAGAGAGAGAAAGAGAGAGCTTTCTTATCGGATTTTCTTACATGAAAACCACCCGAAAATATGTTTCAAAAGTTCAGAAGTTTGGCTGCCGTGCCAGGATTATTTTACGGTACTTCCCATCGACAACTGCCTCACTATTACACGTGAGTTTTTGTCATAGCTCTACAGAAGCTTGCAAATTTTTAGTGTACAAATCTTTAACAATATTCGCAGAGTAAATGCGAGAGCACGGCTGTTACATCGGGGCACGTTGCTTGTATAACCGCGATCGATAACCACTGGTTAATTAGGCAGTACAAATATTCAGGATCTAATCCGTGCTTAATCTAGATGCTAGAGAAATTCGCCAGCATAGCGTTTTTACGAAGCTTGTAAAATGGTTTACTAACTCAACTGCACCACCCTCTTATAATAGAGAAATCCGAGCCAATTTAAACTGCCCTTAAATCCTAACGAGCTACCTGTAAGTTGTCGGGTAACGACACCAGAATCTTTCACAGCTTTACTTACTACCTTCTTTCTCTCTCGTTGAAGCGAGCGACCTTCTGTTTATATTTTGCGTATCACCGCATATCCTCCATTGTATCCCTTATATCGACACAACATATTCTGCTTCCTTCATTTTCCTCAGCACAGCATTGGCTGTGTTCAGCAGAAACATCGCTGAGGGAGCAAATACGCTTGATTAGTCATTTGATCGTTAATTTTGCAACAGTTGTCAGATTTGACCAATCAAATGTATTTTCTCCCTCAGCGATGTTTCCTGCTGAACACAGTCATTGTTTCCTTTCGAACCTGAGACGACTACCTTGAACCTTTTTTAATAATCTGTTGCTGACACTATTCACAAACTAATGTAAATTAAGTAATCAGTCACAAACACGTGTCCAGTTTCCCGATAGTTTTTATTAAACGATCATTATCCGCCACGGTCCTTTCTACTACCTCCATTGACATTTATCGTTTTCAGGTTTCCCATCGTGCCTCCCTTAAAACGTTTGAATTTTTATAGTGTGAAACGGTCGTTCTGTTTATGAAAGGTGGTGGCGCTGCTGATCAAAAATGGCGACAACCGCGCGGTGCGTGATTAGTCGCTATTACGAGTTGATTTAAAAATTAGTTCTCTCCGTGATATTAAATATTCATAAATTTTATGAATTCAAATCTTTCTCTGATTTTCACATTCGGTCCATAGTCATGAAAGCTTGTTGGCGAGAGGAGCCAGATGCGTAGTATTAAATTCGACTTTCCCCATCGTTCAACTCTATATTATATGTTGTTCTCAAACTCCTCCGTCCTCCCTTCGCCTTTCATATCGCCAACGCCGGGTTGAATGCATTTTCTAAGCTGCTGACGTATATTCTATAATTCTATCCTATATTTCACGTTTCCCGTCACTACGCCGTTACATTATTGACGGATGCCCGGTTTCTAGAAAAGAAAGTAAAAACATAGGCGACGGAAACAGATCTCGTATTTGACAACAAAGTTGTGATCATGAAAATACTTGAGGAATAACGTGGAAAATGAAGTGGAAGAATAAGAGTTATTGTATATGTATATAACTAAAAGGATCGAATGTCAGATTCCTCGTAACTGCTCGTAACCTCTTACACTTTTCTGAGGACTCAACGTTCGTAACTTTCAAGGATTCACTGGCATCGGTCGTCCTTAGAAATTCCGACCACGATTCCATGTTGCGTCACAGTCGTGAAGACAATTTCATCTCTTGGTTATTTAAAATACTCTGGAGTATCTCAAGGCTACGAGAAGAGAATAGAAGAGAGGACGTAAGTAAGAATGCATCGGTATAATAAGATTTTAGAGTAATAATACGGAAAATGTCGGGGAATCAATATTTTCCTTAGGGAGTTATAAAAAAAAAACATGAGAAAGAATAAGTGAAGGAGGAAATTAGTAGGTACGTGGCTCATTTATTGACGTACGAAATTTCATTGGGAATTAGAAAATTCTTTATTGGAATCCAGTGGAAGTTTTGATTACTACCCGCGTTGAGAATAAAACGACCATTTTGAGTTCAAAGTATGATACGTGACAAGTCGACCTTACGAGATTGTGTCGTCTCGGAAAATACGAACTTCTGCTTTATGTGGCAGAGACGCGTGAAAACCTACAATTCCACAACGCGGGAGAATTGCAGTACTTAGTTCTTTTAGTAAAATGTCAAAAGACAATTCTTTTATTGACGATCGAGTGAAACACGATAATATTAAAAATCTGAATCTCCTTCGATGTTAGACGTTCATCGATATTCTTTGCTTATTTGTTATTGAATCGATCGTTCCGGATTTAAAGTGAAGCGAAACAATCGGGTTACTTAATTCTAGCATATCCGTCGAATTTGTTCTTTAACGGCAAATACGGAACAGGAAACGTCGAGAAATCGCAGAAAGAAATCATTTACTTGTTTTCAATTAGGGAAACAACTTCGAATACAATTGTCCTGGGCAATTAACCCTGAGAAGTTGTGTGCGGGGTGAGATAGCCTCTCTTGACGTCACCAGCTTGGCGTCTCCGTGGCGTCGCGACTCTGGAAACTCGTCTTCAGTTTATCTCAGCGAGGACGACTGCCTTTAGCATTCCTGACTCCCTCTGATTTTGGTCCGTCCCACTTATTTTATTACTCCACCAGAGTCACAGATAGCGAATATCGTTTTTCTGCGGGATAATGTCGCGAATTTTTGGTTAGCTAGCTATTCCAGTCGTAACATAAGGCGTCTTTTGGAATTTTCTGGGATATTCTATCGAATTTAAAGAATCGCCTTGGGGAATTTCAGCGGATATGGAACTGGTCAACGATTCCACTTCTAGGATTCTCCACTCTTATCTCCCACACCCTCATAGCAGTTTGACCTGCTTCTAAACTGACTTTTACAACCTATTGGAAATAAATTTCCCTGCGGAACTTTCTTCGACGATTTATATTCATTGACTTAGCACTGTGTAATATCCATTGGTTTCCAAAGATAACGTCTAACCGTCAGTTTGATCGTTACATATGTTTTGTATGTAAATCAACATGAAGATAATGGCTTGGGAAACTGGTAGCTTGTCTGCTGTCAATTCTTAATATTGTTTGTAAATGATATCGGATAGAAGAGATTATACGACTTGCCGATGGCTGTGCACACTCCAAGCACCCTGGTAACTGCCGTTAGATGACTTTCCGGTGGTCGGATGTAGCCAGACATGTCATCTGAAACGCTGTTCATCCGGAAATCCTTGGCACGGGTCACCATGGTAAGTAATAGTTTCTTTGATTCACACCGAACCACTCGTAAGGGCCGAGGAACCAATTTAGCAAGTAGCAAGGAGGACGTGTCCCGAATATGTCCGAACACGCAAACCTGTCGCGCTCTACTGAATAAGCTCCCGCGAAGAGCTTTCATCTTATTGCAGCATCCACGCGCCGAAAACTCGCGCTTGCGCTGCCCTCGCAAGCTCCGCTTAGTTATGCGTCGCGAAACAATTTCGCGAATGACTGCGCAATACCATTTTATGATGAATGAGTAAGGACATTTTGTACCGGCAAGTAGACATTTATTCCATCTATGTGTTAGACTATATGGATATGTATACAGAAGAAACAGAGTGTGGATTATGGTTTAGAAAAATATATAATCATTTGCGTGCGTAGAACCTGTGAGGTAGAACGCTTTAATCTTAAGATAAAAAAATTGGACAATTCGTAATGCGTGAACGGCGTGCGATTTATTTAATATATTCGCGTGTTGCACGAACGGGAACTCATAGTTCCACTGTCTCATAGGTTACAGGGAAAAGAATTCCGTTTACGTTCCTTTGAACTTCCTGTGGTTCTCGTAAAGGCATAAGCGTCTTTCGTTCTTCAGGACTCTTCTGAATAGTCAGCTAGCAGACAGCAAACGAATCATCGCGGGACTTTGCCTCGTGTTTTCTTTCTTGTTTTCTTCGTTATTCTTGGACTGGAATCCCAGCCAGGTTTCAACAAACTCAATTTCGATGTATGCGTCGAGATTTGTCTGCCTTGTATTTCCAAACTCTCAAGGTTGTTGTTCTGAGATACTAGTGGCGATACTGGAACCGTGTCACGTGATATGGGAATCAGGGAATTTCGACTACGTGGAACGGAAGTCGGAGAAGTTGTCAATGACCTGCAATTTAATTTCCAATCAATCAATTTTCTGCGTTCGTAGAATCAAGGAAAGTCTGTTTTTCAAAATTTTGATTACCTGTTCTTGCTACTTGGTAATCTTGAGGTGTCAATGGGTGCGAGTCTGACATTCTTTGGCCAAATGGTTGGACAGACTGGTGCCTGCCAGGCAGATTGAACTTGCGGAATCCTTGCAAGAGCGGCTCTTCTCGCAGAGGAGCTTTTAAAACCTGATTCCACTAATCTTGCCGATCCTGCCAATGAGATAATATATCGGTAACATTCCTTGTCATGTGTTTATTTATACTGATTTATCTAATGCCTTACTTTGAGGAGCCGTTATCTCCAGAGACTGTCCCATAAATCTGATAGGAATTGTCTTCAAGGTCGAGAAGCTTTCTCTAGTCGTTACGACAAAGGGTACAGGGCTCACTACGATTTTTTCGTTAAAAATGGTACCAAGCTTGTTTCTGCTTAATTGGGGTGTGTAGAGCCTCTCTCTTTCAATTAGAAAATTTTCTTCATTGGCATCTCTCGAGTCTTTTTGCCTCCTTGCTGAAATCAGCGACCCACCGCTTCTGCTAAAATAGAGCTTTTTTCTAGAAAATGCTATCAGACAATAATAAACTTATATAGAATATATATTCCTTACGCCAAAAACATTCTTTCTTCTAATAATACTTCTTTTCCTTTGTCATCTATTCTGCTCTTGGCACTAACTCTGGATCTGGGATTTTTGCCACTGTACGTTGGTGCTGGCGTTATTCTTAAAACCATGTCCAGTTCATTACTCAGTGAATCTGATTCTAGTTCATCAAGAGAAAGTTGTCTGCACAGGAATTCCATGATCAACTGAAGAATAGCTTTCCTCGATTTATCTCGTTCCTGATGCTTTGACGAGTTATCTAAATCCTATATGTAAAATTCTTCTACGATCAAGCAAAAGAGTTTTTACTGGCAAAAGCAAAAATTCACTCACTTGTAGTAGGTTATGTTCTGCATACGTTTCTTCATTCTCATTATTTGAATTCTCCAAAATATTTCCTGTTTTACTTTTTAAGGAGGTATCAGGCTTACAGATTTTATGCATTGAGAGTGGACATTGTCCAACTACTCGCAGGTGTGGTATCTGTGTTCGCCATTGTACACATTCGTCATAAACACTTCCAGATTTCACTTGATTGTCTTCGTCGTATAAAGTTCTTTCAACAGCTTCCCAATATAATATAACTTTTCTTGTCGCAGCCTCCTCCATGTCTTCTGACCATGAAGCTGAAGTGGCCCCACTTTGTTGATCCCAACTAGAAGAATCTTCAATTCCTTGAGAATGATTCTTCCTGACTGGGCTGTCTAAATAATTATGTATTCCATGACCCTCTTCAGTACCACCCTGTATAGTCATCCTTGAAACGTGCTGGGGTTTTTTACCTATCACTGGACTGGTCATTCAATTTGATTTAATAAATCAGAGTTATATCCCCATTACCATGACTTTTACGTTATCGCTTTCAATTTCGTTATTTAAAAATACTTACACACTTCTCTTGAATTTTCTTCCATGCATCTCATATTTTAGCTAAAAGCAAAATGCGCGTTAACATTTATTCAACTGTGCGCTATGAAACAGTGCGTTATTGATTAATTTGATATTTAGTAATTGCAACTGGAGCTCCATTTTGATCGTCCCAGATAAACTCAATTCGCATGTATTTACTCCAGTATTTACTGACAAGGGATTTCACGTTCTCCTTGTTCATGAGGAGGTATACTCCACTGAATTAATTTTATTTTCCACATTTTCTTGAACATCTCGAATCAATCTCGATTGCGATTGTTTGTCACGAAATTCAATATTTTATATAATTTCGTGTTTGACAATGAATGAAAACATCAATCCCCCGCTGTCTTGGTTATTCCTGTTATTCTGAATTCTGCATTTCTGTTATGTTATGATACGCTTGGCTTGATCGCACTTGACAGGCAGGCATCCAACTACATATAGTGGGGAATTAGTTGTAATGGTGTAATACTTCTCGCGATACTCCGTCGGTACTGTCATTGAAGGCTGGTTTTATGGTTATATTTACAAAATAACAGCGAATAACCGCGTAAGCTCCAGAACGTACCAAGTGGTGCAAATATTTACTCCGTTACAATTGAAAACAACAACACGCCTGACGCAAGTAATGGCTGCTGAAGAAGGTTTTGAACAGGTGAGTATTACTCTTTTAATATTGTGCACTTTACATAAATATCTCTGAAATACAGTGTACATCAAGAGAGTAGGTTAGATCACAATAATATCCTTATTGAAATTGCGTAGTTTGAAGATGAGGAGGCTGAAATTCCAATTGGTGGAACTTTACCAGGCGGTAGAAAGAGACTCTTCTCCAAGGAATTGCGATGCATGATGTTTGGTTTTGGAGACGATCAAAATCCTTATACAGAAAGTGTTGATCTGCTGGAGGATCTGGTGATAGAGTTCATTACTGAAATGACCCATAGAGCTATGGAAATTGGTCGTACTGGTAGAGTGCAAGTTGAAGATATCGTTTTTCTAGGTAATTTATATATCAGATTCTTATTTTGAGATATTAAATGATATCTGGCATTTGGTATATAACATTTTGTTTTTATTATCTTAGTCAGGAAAGATCCTCGGAAGTATGCAAGAGTCAAGGATCTGCTTACAATGAACGAAGAGCTCAAGAAGGCTAGAAAGGCCTTTGATGAAGTTAAATACGCAGGTACTGTTAGTCAATAAAAATGTGATGCTCTTATTATCTGGAATTGAATTTTTATCAGTAGAGATATGCGTGCTGATGTTCACTGGTTCAAAAATTTAAGTTTGTAAAAAGAAAGAAATTGTATCATATATTGTCAGGGCAAACAAGTCCTGAAGTATTTGTGATTTGTATAGATTTGCTCCCTGTGAAAGCATGTATGCCTTATTTGAATTATGGATTTAATGCTTTGTACAGTTTGTATCAGGTTCTGAAAGTGGGTAATACTGTATATGAAATGAGAACTGCGTTCATGTCAATAAGAATTTCTGAAAAGAACCAGATCACCGACAAACCTATTTGTCTCTTTTAAAACGTCTTTGGTTAGCAGTTCATTATTTATCAAAGTTGTATGCGTCTCAATTAACTGGGATTCAAATTCTAAACTAATATGAACATTCCATTGACCTCGATGTATCTTTGTTAAAAAAATATTCTTGATAGTTTTGCAAAAGCAAGTATACATTAAATGCGTGGAAATTGTAAAGTGAGAATTTTTGACTTGACAACTTAATAGAAAGATTTCATTAAAGGACACTCGTGTTCATATGAAATAGAACGACTTCGATTTATTGTACGTTGGATTGTATTCCGTGAAATAAAAAATTGTAATGCCAATGACATATTCTCTTTGGAGAGTAACAAATGTATTTTTATAGAGCATGTATACAATGTATCATTCGGTTTGCCAGGACAAATAATCGTCCTATAGCATTTGATACATGAACATCGTGTCTGAATGAATATTAAATAAAAAAGTTTGACAATTGGTCGCATGTAAAAAGGCATCATTCGCACCACCTACCTACACCTACGAGTTTTATTTTTACATCTATCAACAATGAGGATCAATAATGCTCAAAAGAGAATCAGTGTTAAAAAATTGTTCAAGCTTGCCGATTGGATAATTATTGCATAATGATGTATTATGACAATATCGTATTGTTCATGAAAAGGCATGCCGACTAACACTGGCCGTTAACTTGGCCGCTGCCTAAGTTATTGGCGAAGTAATTTCGCTTTTGTTTGCCTGCCACGTTAACCCAATGGCTGAATTGTAATCACTGCCATGGCTAAAGTAAAGCTTTCGGTTTCTGTTGACTGTTGGACTCTAAGTATATACTATGAGATATCAGAAACCGCCTGTTTTGCTGACAGAATAACATCATTGAGTCCAACACCCTGGTAGGAGGATCCGCAGAGGGCTAGAGGAAGGCCGTGCGCCGAAATGTAATTGTGAATGCGGTTCAGTCGTTGCTTGTGGCCGACTACATGTTGAGGAATACAATCTCTAAGGATGCCCACTTTGTGGGCGACCGGGCTTTCTTTGATATCCAGGATCCTCTTCGCACTCTCAACCGCCACGCGCAATATTTCATCCTTGGAGGGACACTCGCCAAAGTTTCTTTCGAACCAAGCGCCACCCATCATTACTGTCAGTACCTGTCGATTCAAAATTTATTTAAAAAATATTTTAATATTCCGTCACGATAACAAAACGCGCGAAATTTGTTTTATAACTTACCGTATCTGTTTCTTGCGGGAAGACACAAGAGTCGAAGATGATGCCGAGAATAGGTAAATTCTCTTTAGGCGGAACTAGAAAACCAAAGGCCTCCATCGGCAGGACTTTTCCGCTAAACTGAATGTTAACCACGGCCACCGTCACCGTAGGAATCGCTTCCAATTCTCTAGCTAATTGAGGGTGTTGTCGGCAAATCAGTTGCGCTAAATTTTTAGCAGCGATGCTCGACACGATTCGAGAATATTTTTCCGTTTCACCATTTACCGTCAACTCTACGTAACCGGGCTTAAAAGTCAGTCTCTCACATCTATTTCCTAAGCGTATGTCCAATCCTCGAGATTTTAAATTATCCGCCAGGGCACGAGGAAGTTGCTCCAATCCATCCTTTAAACCCCATATAGCCCATTTATTTTTCCTAGCCACTTCTGCAGTACCCGAATCGGATTCTTCGATAACCTTTGCTTTTGTGGCAAACATTTGGTTCACGCGATTCATCAAAAGACCCTTTGCTATGGAGCCATGTTTCTGTTCCGCCTCAAAGAGAGAAGGCATTAAAAAATTGACACTGATCTGTTTGGCGTCTCCAGCACAGATACCACATATCATGGGACTGATCAGATTATCCGCGACATCTTTGCCTAACCTGCGTTCCACAAAACTGTAAATACTCTCATCCTCTTTCGAGATTCTCGGTGCTTTTATGTCATTCATGAGGATGCTGATCAGAGGACGGTCAAACGGTGAATTTTTGACAAATAAAGACTTAAGATTGTTGGGCAGCAAGTGTAATTTGTTCTCAGCGTAAATCAATCTATTTCTTGCAGCTGGGTGGCTGGATTCTATTGGTATAAGTTTGTCTGTTAATTTTAAACGGTCTATTAATTCCAAAGTATTCTTTCCTGCTGCGCCTTTTGGTCTCACTGTTCGAGGGCCTTGCTCAAAGATTGCTCCATTCGGTGATTTGTTGCTACAAATCCAGCCACCTACTCTGTTTGAAGCCTCCAGCAATACCATAGAACTGACTCTTGGATTTTCTAAAGCATAGTAGGCTGCTGATAATCCTGATATTCCTCCACCCAGTATCACCGTCATCTTGATGCATCTGACCTGTAAATTCTTCGTAATAGTACAACTAATCAAACTACTTAATCTAAATGTTTGTTGGATAGTCAGTCAATGTAGTATTATTTATTACCTATGCGATAAATAACTTGTATATTGCGCATTCAAGCATTATATCAAACGATAATTGTATTTTATGAAATAAAAAGTTTTGATATTCACAATGACAGTCAGTTTAATACAACGGAGTAATGAATAATTTAACATTCAGGTTAGTATATGTAACTCACCTTGTTATGCAATTTAAAGAAGAATACTTTATCACAGCAAAAAATTCTTGACTAGAAGTACGGTGCTGGATAACCCAGTGTCCGGTAGGCTCAGTATGTTTGGGTTACACCTCCAGATGCACAAGTTTACTGATTGTTCAATAAAATAAGATAGATAGCTTAACAGCGAGGGCTGAGTTTTTGAATAAGCAAAGATTGTATTCAGGTATGATTTTTCTATCTGATGCAGTGAAATTATTACAACCGCCGGCTGGTCATTCACATATTTTACGTTCTTGCTTCCTTTGCTACACAAGTTATGTTCAGTAAGTGACCAGCTGATGGAAAGAAAGACAAGCCTTCACAGCTTTGTCTGATTTTGTGTCGACAGTGAACCGCTACTGTTGCTAGATGGCATTGCTGCTTGACTGACTGA
>JARQSW010000396.1:287209-323602 GCA_030142375.1 Calameuta pallipes
AGAGAGAGAGAGAGAGAGAGAGAGAGAGAGAGAGAGAGAGAGAGAGAGAGAGAGAGAGAGAGAGAGAGAGAGAGACTTAACCTTCCACCCGGGTGAACTTGGCAGCTCTCGAGTTCCTCTGTTTGCCCTTGCTTGATGGACCGTTTTTATCTTATCCACTTCTCTCCTTCTATTCGCACGTGCTCGCGGGATGCCGGCCCTTGGAGCCGGTTTCCTAAGCAGCCTGAATTTACACCGTCTCGACCGACGTCACGGGAGCCACTTGGGACCTCAGCTTTTTGCCAGGCTATCCCGGCGAACAATAAAGCGCCGAGTGTTATAGCCCTTGTAAAATCTTATGATGATCATAAGGCGACCATGATGAATATAACGGCATCTTCCATTGTTGTATTCAATTGGGCTCCAGCGCTCTAAGATGCAGCAGGAAGATGCTTTGGAAATTTTCAAATATAACCGCGTCGAGATCTGCCGATTCCCAGTATTTTCTCCTTCGAATTGTTAGGGAACGAGGTATGACAAATATTTTAGTAAAATCCGAGAGAAGGCAAATGGCCATTTTTGGGAAAAGATCGGTCGACCGGACGGGCCAATTCGATTCGCGATTTTCACGCTCCCAGTGGGAAGGATTCTCGGGATGGAGGTGCCTAAATATTTGTGTGGGACGATTGGTCTCACCCTGCTCCCGGAAGACTGAGCCTCCTCGCTTGCAGAAGAAGGGCGCCAGGAGGTACACGAATGTAAGAAGGGAGCAGAAAAAAAAAAGACGGAGCACGAAGCAAAGCGATCGGTCACGGACGGCCGCGGCCGGTGAGCCTGAGCTGCCCCTCCTCTTGCCTGTCTCTCGCAAACGAATAAGACTTTCAACGCGATTATGCGCTCGGCAGTGTCGCCATTGTTTTTGCCGTGGCCAATCGCACGCCGGAATGATTTACTGTCTCGTTTTTGGTAAAAATGGTCAACAGTGCTGGACAAAGCAGAAGATCCCGAAACGGAAGCCACGGGAGGGCTTCCGTAGGAACTCGACTGAACTCTACCGAAGACGTCCGATGTCCAGTGAAATCGGCGCCCCCCAGCGAACCACAATGGACACCTCAACCTGTCTGCAAACAGCATCCATTCAGGACCTCTTCACAATGAGACGCGACACGCTCTGTTATGCCTTCCGACATTTACGAGGAGCTCCCCGACTCTACTCGGCCTCTCTCTCTCTCTCTCTCTCTCTCTGTCTCTCTCTCTCGCGCCCCGATTGTAAATAAACGAACACGTAGCGTTTTGAGAAGCTTCGCCATCTCGGGCACTTCCGGCCGGCTGCGCAACGCAGCCTTTCGAACGATCGAGGCGAAAGCCAAACATCGAGCCGCAAGACGAAACAATTCCGAACCCAGTGAAGTTGAATTAAGTAAACAAGGGTGGCCAGGGCTGCTACCGAAACGCCACTTGACTTCCCTTCTTGCTTACTTGATCACTGCCGTTCGATCCCGCGATTCTTGTAACATTATTCCAATTACAGGCTGAGTTTCAGCGCCGCGAATACACGAGCGTGGCGAGGGTGGCGATGGTGGGGAGGGCGGCGAGGGGGAAGTCGAGCTGGTGCATCGTTGCGCGTCAAAGGCGGAGAACCGAAAGGCAAAGAGACGGCTACTTAATGAGGTGGAAAGAAGTGCTTTCGTTTGTTCCTTGAGCTGACTCGGATGAGGTGCCGGAGGTTTGGGATTGGCGGGGGGGGGGGGGGGGGAGGAAGGGAGGTTTTAAGTCGCGGTGGAAGACCCTTTGGAGAGAGAATTCAAACCTTGTCTTTAAAAGCGCCTTGGTTTCTTATTCTTCCGATCCCCCTCTCTTCCTTCCCTCCTCCGCTCTTCGCGTTTCTTCTCCTCTTCTTCCTCCTCTTCTTGGTCCTTTTGTTTGCCCGCCTCGTTAACGCCTCGGGGGGGCCGAACGGGCCACGCGGTTCCACTCGGTTTATTATTACACCGACGAGCAAGCATTTTCTCGCTCGCGAAGCTCAAACTTCGGGAAGCTGCGTCGTTGCGTGAAGATCCTGGCAATCCTGGTTTTGAAGACGGTTCTTCTTGCTCTCAGCACCGCACAGCTCAGCCAGAGAGAATTCCGGTTCTTACGGAGGATCGAATCCTCGGTAAAGGACGGAGGAGGGTCAATAAAAATCAGGCTTATCAAATTAGTGCGCGGCGGAAAGAGGCGACGAGGGACATCAAAGGTACAAGAAAACCATTAGCAGCCGCCATCCTCGAGACAAGAAGTTAAATTAATTACAGAAGTTCCGGAGATGGGAATGAATGCCATGCCATGGCTCAGGATGGCTGCTCAGGATCTTTAAGGACGCGGCTGGCATTCGTGGGCAGCGAGTCGGTGACGTTTCAAATTAGGACGATAAATAAAGGAAACCGAGTTCTCGAGGGTGGTTTTTCTTTCATTCTGGCCCATCAAAGAATTCCTTCGAGATCCATAACCGAAAGTCCTCGTCTTCCTACCCCGAAAAATACGTCCGCTTTTTAGAACGTTCGATGCGCAGCGAGAGCGCCGGGACGCCTAACCGAGTCCAGGCAGAAGCACTCGAGAAGAGTCAGGATTGCGAGGGGACCGGTCGCCGATAGTCCCATTCTAAGCGACACTTTAACTGGATTCACCTTATCGCGGGGATAATGCTACCACCTGAGTTGGTTGCGTGATTCGAACGATCCAAGGATCCAAGGATCGAAGGATCGAAGGATCATTACTGTCAGCTGTCAGGAAGTCTTGCCACAGTACTATGGCGCATCGGGTGCAGCTAGACCAGATGTTCCGTTAGTCGAATCTTGTTCAGGAAAATTGGGGAATCTCCTATACTAAAGACTTCTTTTCTAATCGTTTTCGAGGCCAACCCCGTGGCGATCTACTCTAGTTGAATGGAAGGGGCCTAAGCAGGACGAGTCAAAGTAGAAGTAGAAGAAGAAGAAATGGGTGAAGATCAAAGATGGAGGAAAACGGTGATAGAGCAAGGAGCGAGGGACGCGAGGGAAGTGTTCGGTTGCCGCCCCATTAATTAGGTGCCCCCCCGCCCGTCTCTGCCCTCCGCTCCCAACCAAGCCGGCGCAGCCATTCACAGCTCCGTACCGATCCCCGTCTCTCTCTCTCTCTCTCTCTCTCTCTCTCTCTCTCTCTCTCTCTCTCTCTCTCTGTGTACACTTGTGCTCGCGGACCGGCAATTCCACGAACCCCCGGCCAATTATCAGCTGACGGCTTCAAAAAGAGATTTAATTACTTATCACAGCAATTACGCATTAATCGCACCGTCGATCGTAAACGATCACGAGATCACGATTAATAGCTCCGATCTAAATCGACATGCATTCTGCTACCGAGTTCACTAAAAATTCATTAAGCTTATAACAGTATCTAAAAAATTGCAAGAAATTCTATGAGTTTCCGAGCTCCCTTCTGCCTACGTTAAATACCCGTCCCGAAGACGAGGTCGAGAACGAAAGACTGAGCCAGCGCTCCTCTCGATCCTCCATCTCCCTTCCTCGTACTCTTCTCCAAAGAAACGTTACACCGAAGCACCCATTGTTTGTGCTATGGAAATTAATTGAATGTATTTGAATAAACCCGGTGTTCGCTGGTTGTTCCTACTGCCCACCTACGCCGTACACGTATCAGCGATATCCGTGGCTTTCATCCTGCCCATCCTGGCGTCCTGCGAAGGGCGCACAGGATTCACAAGATCGACATCAGGTTTTCACCAGGAGCAAAGCGTTTTTAGGAAACCCTAGAAGAAGGACGAGCAGGGAGTGCGCATTCGATGTAAAAGTGTGGACGGAGCCGAAGGCGCAGGCGCGGACGGTTGACACGCACGAGAAGGTATTCGGCCGAGTATCGCCGAGTATCGCCGAGTATCACTTATGCGGAACGTCCGTGTAATAAGAATAATGGGACGCGGCGTACCAACATCGTACACGCATATCGGACGCGCTGCTTCTGACTATAATGCATCGTAACAGATACGACATTATATTGTCGTGCGGCCAAACGACCCAGCGTCTTCACGAGCCGACTCTCGGCTGTAGGTACAATGCACAATGGAATCCATGCATTATACAGTTATTTATTTATTAAGTACAGAGTACGGGTTCGCTGCTCGTATTTAAATCACTAACAAGAGGCAGCGCCGATTCGGAAGGGCGTAGCGGGGGGCAGCGGGGACGCAGCGATCGACACTCTTTCGTTCTTAGTTCTTAAGACAACAAATTTAGCGTCGCGACGGAAGCATCTACCTGTCTCACTTCGCCGCCTTCACCCTCGAATATTAAAGAAAGTTTACTCGATGGAGAAACTCTGGGATGTCGGCTCCGTGAGCTTCTTGGCCATTGGCAGAGAAGTAGGCTCGACGTGGTGGATATCAAATTATCAAATTACCAAATTACCAAGAGGCCGAAGGCATCGGCACTGACAATAAGGAGCGGCTATCAGCGACTTATGCATTTCGTGTGGGCCCTACAGCCGCCAACATTAGAAACCGAATAAAACTCCGCTCGAGAGAATTCCTTTGGTTGGGCAACTTATGAATACAAATACAAATGGTAATGTAATTGGATCGTAAAGACGGCTTATTAAATACCGATTGAAACGATGCATGTCCTTCGCACGCGTTCCTGCCGGCACACGTGCCCAAGGGACGTCCAAGGGAAATCCTGGTAAAGACACGCGTGAGAAAAAAACAACCCCTCTTGCGATTTCCTTGGTAAGTTTCCTACGTAGCATGTGTGGTGGTGGGTGAGTGGGTGGTGGGTAAATCCTTTTTCTCTGTTTCGACGCAGAGATTCTCGAATTTGATCTTGAGGATCGTAGCGAAGTGAAATGCGTCATTGAAAGACGATAGAGGCACGCAGACAGGGTGCCCGTGTGCGTGATTCAGAAGTCTCAAGAGAGACAGAAGGAGAAGCAAGAAGGATCCTTTCCCACGTCGGTCAGCGTCGACCTCAAACTGGTCATCGGATCCTCGTTGCTTCGAAGGAAGGAAGTGGTCGCCAAGATCACTTTACAGCAAAGACTCTCCCACATTTGCGAAACTTTCTTTGATCGCAGGATTCGCGATGGGTTCGTTTCGCAAAACTGGCCTTTCCGTCGAATCCGAGAGGCGAGCGAAGTGAATTGAGCAAAGTTGCGAAGTGCGAAGTCAAGAAGGTGAGAAGTGGAGGAGACGAGGAGACGAGGAGACGAGGAGGCGAGGAGATGAGGAGGCAAGACTCCATGGGGGGAACTGGGGAAGGAAGTGCGAGGAAAGGCTAAGGCGTCTGTGCGCCCTCCGCCATAGGCCAGGAGGAACGCCATGACGTTCCTTTGACCCGTTTGACCCGATGCGCACTTCTCACGATGCATTATGGCGGCCGCTCGAGGCCCTCGGCCCTTCCTTCATCCTTTCCCCGTTGCACCGTGGACCAACCAGATTACGTCTCTCTCGTTCACCGTATTATCCCACACATGATCGAAGCCGTGTGCTGGCCGCTTTCGCTTTGTACGGCCGCTCTGCGGTTTCCACCTAACGTAAGGCCTCCTCCACACCGGACCTGGAGTCTCTGCAGACGTCGTGAAGTCGCGTGGGACGGCGATAACGAACAGTCGCGCGTTATGCATTTTGCAATAAATCGAATTGACGAGTAGACGGGTCAAAGGTCAGTCGATGACGATGCCAAAGGAGTCTCGTGGGATGCTGCAGTCTTTAACTGGGAAGGGGAATAGACTCGACGACTGCTCGAAAGATACTTAAACCATAATTTAAAAAAAGATTTTTTTCCTCCGAGAACCGAAGTGAGGGACGTAACGAGCGGCTGCGGCCGCCGTGGCCTCCGGAGCGACCACCTTGGACAAAGGAAGCGCGATTTATAGTTACACCTCTATACTGGGACAATGTTTCTTTGGAAGAGCGTCGGGGCTTCTTTGCTCTCTGATCACGGCAGGATCGGAAAGATGATCCTGAACTTAAAAATCATTTGCGACGATCCCTCAGAGGAAGATGCACGAACAAATTACATATCTGACAATTTCCGCGAGAGATTGATTATCGAGAAACTCTTTGATTTCTGGCGGATCTTCTGGTGTCGTCGAACGGAAGAATGCGATCGAACGAAAAATAGAACAAGAGGCGAAGGGCAGAGAGACAGAGAGAGAGAGAGAGAGAGAGAGAGAGAGAGAGATGCGCGATCAAGGCAACGAAGAGCGACCAGCGAGCAAAGCCATCAGAGCGAGAATCCCGGCGTTAGTTTCCGAAATAAATGTTCGAAAGTTTACGAGGGGATAAGAGTGTGCATACATTTGTAACAGACATGACCTCAAACCCTTTAGAGCCTACAAGCGCTCTGCGTGAGGCTACACTAATCCCCCGCTCATTAGTAACTCACTACAAACAGGCCCATAACTAAGCTCCACGGTGCGACGCTAGCCGAGAGCTTCTCTCAGAATAGAAAAACGGCCTCCAGGTAAATTTATAGATTGGCCTGAATCGCTATCGCCGAAGAGCAACGAAAAGAAGACGATTCGAATTCTCTCGCGAATTCGAGAAAAGTCGAATTCCTTCCTTTTTCTCGAAGCACGTGCGCAGTTCGACAGCGCGCGTGAATCAAGCAGTTGCGAATGATTTGACACGTCGATATCTCAGGAGTCTCATTAACGGGCGCGCACGTCGTGTTTGGAGGTCGCTTGTGTCAGCAGTGTCACGTGGTCCCACAGTACGTGGCGCCTATCCGGTTACCAGTCGCGTTGTTCCTGGTCACCAGACACTTTGCGACTCGCTCAGCTTTCTATCGTCATCGCATTATCGTTATTCCCTTTCGCCTCTTCTCATTCTCCTTCGGTCTAGAAGCGATATAGACGACTCGGATGCTGCGACCGAACTCGCGCTGCTCTTATCGCATCCTGCCAATCGTAATCAGCAGGTCAACTCGTAAAGTCGGCTTCGCACCTGTCCGCTGCGAATCGAACCGATCGGACGCATCGTCGGTGCAGCACGCGCATCTCTGAAATTATTCGCTGGAACGACTCCTGGATGCACTTCAATTCTACTGGGATTTTTCGCTTCTCGCGCCCAGTCGCATCTCTCTCAGGTAGCATTCTGACTTTTTTGACTTCCCTGACTTGTCTGCCCTCGGAATTCGCTCCTCGGAAATTCTCGAGTAAAACGTAACTACGCGCGCATTACGGTTAAGGTGTGTTTCTCTCATTGACGTCGAGGAAAATGGAGAAACAAGGTTAGGACGCAGCGGGTTAAGTAGGAGGCGGAGGTCGGGTTGATGTCGGTGATGACGAAGACGATGGTGATGATGGTGGTAGGAGGGGCGGCAGTGGCGGCGGCAGCGGCGGAGATGAGGAAGATGGGAGCGGCAGGGACTGAGGAATCGAGAGAAAAGAAGGAAGAAAAGGCGTCAACGAAAGAATAAAGGACGAAACCATTAAGTTTATTTACCGTAATTGGAGGAGCTTTAACGCGCCAAACCAAACACTGGTTATAGCCGCCATAAACCTACCCACAATCACTTAGAGCGCAGTACGCTTTTTCCCCCTATTTATTCCAGGGAGCCCCCCTGACTCCTCGACGTCGGCCGATTTAGTTGGCGCGAGCCCCGCACTTTCTTGCTGCTCGCAGCCAAACTGCTGCGCAGCCTCGTTCCGTTACTTGCCGTCATTTTCTTTTGCCTCCGTCCTCGTCGTCCCTTATTTCCTTTCGACGGCTAACAATGACTTTGAAGTTTCCCTTATCTTCTAACCCCCCCTACCCCTATCGTCGTGATATTCAAATCAATTATCAATCGACGATCGAACAATGTTGGAAAAATGAAAAAAAATGCCGTCGACGAGCACCGGTTAATACAAAGTTCTCTTAATCTTCGATGAGGACAGTGAGGAGGCGAGAGGGAAGGAGGGTGGAGGTCTCGGGTCACGGAGGAAGGGGAATCCGACGAAAATCAAGAGGTTCCTTGTTAATATTTGTACGAGCAAAACCATTGAGCGATAGGTACTCGCGATTGAACGGCGCCGGTCAACGTTCATTTCTCCGAGCGATAAAGATGCTTTGCGAAAGTGGGTAAACATACGAGGCGACCGAAAAACGAACGCGTCGTGGCCTGCTGGACGGTTCTAGCCCACTGCTGTGCCTACGCGCACCTAGCACGTACGCGTCGTTCGAGCGCAGTGCCTCTATTCGTGTCGTAACGAGTTGTTGTTTTTTCAGTGGAAACCTTAACCGATGCCGCCGGATGAAATAAGGTGGGCCCAGCGCACGCGTGACACTCGGCTCTATCGCTCGTGGGAATAAAAGACACGGAGACTCCCTTCCTGGATGGGAGAAACGCGCGCGCTATCGGTGAATAAATAACCGAATGCCGAGCCCGCTCGTGACGACAGCGTCGGCGACGTCGAGGGCGACGGCGACGGCGGGGGCGGCGAGACACGACTATTCGCGTTCCTGGCAAGATAAGGAGGCCTGACTGAGCGCACGGGGTCTCCGTGGTAGGAGAACACAGGAACGGGAAGGCATCGCTCGATTAGACTGAGCTGATTATTCACCTGTGTCATTAGACGATCAGCGCCGGTGCCTTCCTCATCCTTGAAGACGATGTCCGCGTTGTAGTTGGGCACGAGGTCGCGGAATCTTGAGTCGTGTCTGGAGACACGACCCTCGCTGAGTCCACTGGCTGGAAGGGTGTTCTCGCTGACATTGGGCACATGCTGCTTGAAGACGAGGGGCGTCAGCTTCCGGAACATGGGTCTCCTGCCGCCACCCCTTCCGGGACCGCAGCCGAGAACCAGTCCCGTCTCCAGCGTGGGCAGCCAGAAAGACAGAAGCACCAGAATTTGCAGAAAGACCCGCTTTCTGTGGTTTGCCAGCGCTACCACGGTGTACACCATAATCACACCCTCGAAGGGAGGTCAGTGAGTCGATGGCTCCTTTCTCTCACGGCACGATCGCAGGCCGGTCCTCCTCTTTCCTCTTACCTCACTGGCTAACCATAACCAGGGCATCACACCCTGCACTTACTTCGATAACCACCGCGACACACCACACCCGTCACTTCAACTCCTCTAACTGCAACCCGAAGGCAAAACACTGGACCCCGTTGGTTCCACTTGCTCTGAATCCCGCGATCCCTACATCTCGTAGGCTCGAGACGCGCGCACCATCACCACCCACCCGCTCACCGAACGAATCACCGATCTCGAGAAACTATTTACGAGTCGATTCGCGACTTCCGACTATTCGGACACTGGACGCACGAGCCGCCGGCTCTTCTTGACTTCCCACTCGCGTTCTTATCACGGTTCTCCTCGAGTTTTCGATAATGCCTCGGCCTCGCTGGCTCTTCTTTTTCTCAGTGTCTTCCGCTTCTTATCTTGGACCCCACTTCGGACGCAACGGACACCGGACCGATGCGAACTATTGGGAAGGCGACGGTGTCGGTCGGTGCTGCCGTGGGAACGAAACGGAAATCCTGAGGTGGGCTACGCTGATGCTGACTCTCGCGAAACGTCAAAATCTTTACTGGAGGCGGTTTAAAGGAAGGTCAGACACTATGGACGTTTTCCGGACGAGCCGGAGGTGGGAAATGCTCGATCGCTTTGGCGTTTCTCGGCTGGCCAGGACGGACCGCAGCCGACTGGAGGAAGAGAAAGAGAGAAAGAGGGAGAGAGAGAAAGAGAGAGAGAGATAGCAAAGGAGAGCGAATGAGCAAAGAAACGAGGAGACTCAGGGGAGGATGTACGAGACCTCGCCCCTCGCTTCAGCTCGCTCCGCCGTAGTTCGGCGTAATTCACGAGGCAGGTCTCTCTCAGCCCTGTGACCCCCACCAGCCACCCCCGGGTTGATCTCAGGGACTCCTGCTGGATTTGCCCCTACCATCCGCCCTCGATGCCCAGGTGTGACGTCACCGGGACGGTAGACCGTCTATTGGTCGGGGCGGGGCGAACCAGGTAAACGAGGACAGGTGCGCTTCCTGATCCCCAGTGCCACTGCCGTCTACCTTTCTCCTTGTCTCACTTGGTCGCTGCCACCTTCGTCTCTCTGCTTTCCTCCCGATTCCTCTCGCGACTCCTTTCGATCTATCTCGGTTCCTCTCGACCCGACTCCCTCTAATCTCTCTCGACCTCACTCCTCCACGCTCCTCCTCCCTCTTGCCCTTTCTCTACCCCCACCACCTCAGCATCCACCTCCAACGCCAGACTCTCGCTGCCCAGCCTTTCTGCTTCTTTCTCTCGCAGTCGGTTCCTCTCTTCCTCGTCCAGCACTCTGCTGCCACTTCAGGGCTGCTCAATGACTTTCGACCCCTGAGAGCCACCCCTGATTCGAGTCGAGCAACTTCCCAATGAGTTGACCGGCCACTCTTAACGACCCCCCGCACCTCACGAAACTCACTTTAACTCATCATCCTCGAGGTGCCACCCTACGTCCTGACGATGCCGTTCGAGACCTTCCGGTGGCCTCCAACCTTTGCTGCTCCTCTGGCTCTAAGAATGCCTAGGACTCTTCGCCGACGGTTTCCGTAGTCTTACATTGAGTTCAGGTCGATTCGTTTGATCGAGCTTATCGAACGTACCGAATATACCGAAAAGTTCTCGTTAATATTAATTATGATTAATTGTCAGTCCCATAGCCGCGCACACGACTGCCCAGATCAAAGTGACACTGTCTGCGACATTCCGGCGCGGCGGAATAGCATGGCACTACGCGATACGACACGGCACAGTGTTTTTCGGTCGAACGATAGGATCAGTCGTTCCACAACGACTGATAGCCAAGCCAATGCGAGCCGAAGAAGCCGGCCCGGCCGAGTGGCTGACTGCCCGGTCGGGCAGCCGGGCAGCCGGGCAGCCGAGCGGCGCAGCGGTCGAGCAGTCGAGCAGTCTGACAGATAGTTGACTTTATAGATAACAAACTTATCTTTCTGATCACGCATAGGTCGACAGCGCCACCACGAATCTAAGAAACTCGCGATGGGAATTTCTCAACTTCCTCGGATGATACGGCCTGGCTGAATACTGATCTCCGGAAGCAGCTTCACGGAAGAGTCGTGGCTGCTTGGACCGCAGTCCGAGAGAAAGAGTGAGTGGGTGGCGGCAGAATGTGGACTCTGTTCCAGTTTCGAGAGATGCGACATGGGATTCCGTTAGTGAGTAGTTAGGCGCGTTTAGCACCAGCCAAGTGATCCCTTCGGCGTAACTCGATCTCGGAGAGCCGAATGGAATGGAACGAAACGAAGGTGTTCCGTGAAAGAAGGGTCCTATGGGCCGCGTAATGGACGGGACAAATATTTATCATTGGCCGCGTAATTTAAGGTGCGTTTAGCAAACGGAAGATGCGAGGGAAAACAAACAAGATGGGGTGGCGGGAAAGGGGGGCAGGGGCTCGAAGCTAGCACGGAGAGGCGGAAAGAGGCGGAAAGAGTGGCTCAAAGGGGCCGCCGTGGGGTCCACTGGGCCCTGTGAGAAGGCACAAACCCCAATAATAGCACCAGAATTTATATACCTGCACGAACTCGCAGGAATGGGCCGTGTAGGCACCCAGAGACCAGGGACGGCGCATCCGAGAGGGCACCTAGACTCCCAGGGCGCACCCTCGACGCAATTTCTACCGATGAATCCAGACACGTGGATCTTCCTGAACTGGCCTAGTGGCGTAAGAGTCAATTGTCTTTTGTTATAAATACGACGCGACCGATCGAGACAACGAGAGCACAGTACTCCTGGAGAAAAGCAGGACATTCCGTGGAGAAAACGGGAGAATCGGTGAAAAGGGTGCGACGAAGTATAGGACCGTGGCCTCCGAAATGAAGTCTACGACCCTGTCAGGTGAGATGCTGATGGGGAGGATGGGGAGGATGGGGAGGATGAGTGTAGCTCGTGGGGTACGGAGCGAACCATCCATCACCGAAGGCTCAAAGCCGTATCTAGTGACTGAGGCCGCGGCGGCATAGGATGCCAAAGTACAGCCAAATATTGTGAAAGGTCCAGAAAAGGTAGAAATATAAAATAAATTTGCCGGTTGAAACGAGACTGCCGCTGGGAAAGGTGCCGCGCGCGCGTGCGTGTGCATGTGCGTGTGTGACTCCTGCGGAGAAGTGTGGGTCGCGCCGACGGAGACCCCGAGAAGCTCTTTACCGCAGGCGGCTCTTTGAACTTGCCTCACCCCCCCTCCCCTCCTCCAACGCCACCACCATCACCAGCCTCTCGTTCTCCACGTCCTTCTCATCTCGCTGATCCTCCTCCTCATCCATCCGTCTCAGCGCTCATCTTGACTAACGCCGGCCAGAGGCCATTTAAGTTTGACATGCGAGAGTTAAGATTTGCAGCGGTTTAGCAGCCTCGCGAAATCACACGAGGATCCATCCGCACGGGTGGGCAGAGGAGCCTCTGGATGTGGCGTCTAGGAATAACGAGGCAAAAATTTTTAAGGAAGAGAATAGAAGCGTGGCGCTTAACACGCAGAATGTGCGGCTGAATTCGGCAGCGATAGCCGCTTCTTCTTGATGGGGACCCTGAAATAGTAGAAGAACCTGTGATGGATTTCAAGATGAAAATGCAAGGACGATATGCGAAGTTGATCAGGAACGGATGAAGTGGGGGAGCAGCTCGTAGCTCGTAAGTTAGCACGTGGTCGTGCGATGGGAACAGGGAAGCGAGAAACGAGTGGCGACGGGCACGAGGTGCCGGTGCTGGTGAACGTGTACAGGACGATAAGAGACTCTGGTAGTTTCGAGAGGCACCCTGGAGAACGGCAGAGAAGCCGAGAGAGGCCGGTATAAGGAAGGAGGAGTAGGAGGGGAAGCCCTCTGGTGGGGAGAGGGCACACCGCGAATCCACGGGGCACGCACGTAGAGAGAAGGCCCACCAGAGGACCACACAGGACGCGGCACGCGCGCGCTCTACCGGGTGGCCCGCACACGTCCGCTTCGGGCCCGCTCGCGACTCGTCGGGAGCCTTCGGCTCGCCCCGGTGGTCGACACTGTCGAGGCCACACAGCGCGCGCGCACGCGCGAACGCTTCCTGGGTGGCATTCACCGAGCGGACGGGCCGCCGAGCGAAGGTAGCCTCCTGGGCCACTCTACAACCTGTTAGTGTCGGGCCTCCTCGTATTATGCTCCCTCTGGGCTGATCCTGGTCCCGCTTGCAGCCTACCCAGCCGACCTCTGCTACATCGCCACTCTGCCTCTCTTCCTCCCTCTCGCACCTTCTCTCCTCTTCCTCTCGCTTCACTCGACTCGGCCTGGTCCAACCTGCTCGGCCGGCCCGGCATTGGTTCACGGCATCACGGGCTTCTAATAAGATTCCAATTTGTCAATTAGGGGGAGGACGGGCCCCCTGACACCTAACTTGATTTCTACAGGGCGACACTTACGCGCCGTGTTCTTCCCCCACCCTGTTCAGAGAGACTCCTTCGCATTTAAGCTTCTCTCACACCGAAACCTCTTACCTCTTTTAATGAGACACCGCAATTTCTTTCTTTCTCGCTCTCTCTCTCTCTCTTTCTCTCTCTTTACTTTCGCTCCTTTCCACGATCGCGCGCTCAACCATTCTGCAATCTACAGAACCAATTACTCTTTTGATATTATATAAATGATCCACTATTCAGTCAAGTTGCTTTGACTTCTGCCGTTCACCAAGCTGCTTTCTTTTTCTATCAAAAACTATGTCGCAGCCCTTGTCCAGGCTGTTTTTCGGTGAAGATCGCTCAAGAAGAAAGCGCTTTCGGAGGTTCCGTGCCAGGAGGCCAGAGGCTCTTCGGATCGAATATAACCTGGAACCATTAACCCTCCGCTGAAGAGGAACTCTCGAGCCGACACTTTATTACGTGTCGTACGAGGAGCCATTATATACTTGTTCGAAGTAATGAGCTACACTCCTCGAGCCAAGTCCACTATCGAGTGTACCGCGTTCTCCATGAATTGTCCAGAGTGCACAATATGGAGTGTGTGGACTGTACCGAGTCCAGAGAATCGCCGATCCAGCGAAGTTGACGTAAGCGTCGGGTTTTCAGTCGCATTGTTTGCTGTGCTAGTCGAGTCGCTCGTACACATTTGTTTTATGTTTACGTTGGAGCTACGCGATTGCGTCGACGACAGGACTCCAGGACGACCGAGCCCAGCTATAAGACGGTGACTTCAATGCTCTCGAGAGCTGCGAGGTTTCGCACGGCGCCACTTGTGCCTCAGGCTGCTAGAACCGATCGATACTCCGCATCGCCGATCTCGAAGGAAGAGTGTCGCGTGCCGATCAATCGCGGTACCGATGCGTGGGGCCCATTTTTCAGGATATCCCAGGAGGGACATCCGCGCGCAGAGACACGAGCAGGAACCTCACCCGAGATAGCCTCCGGCTTCCCTGCTGAACCGACCGAATGAAAAGAGCCGCGGGTGGACTATAAAGTTTCATTCTAGCGCGAACGTCTTCGAATTAGCAATAAAGCAGCGATTTGGCCAACAAGGTTGAGGGCGCGGGCGCGGGCCCGGGTGCGGTGCGCGGACGGAGACGCCCTCTTGGCTGCTCGTTTTTTGTTTACTCACCCGAACTGGTTTTGCGGTGTGCAAGAGGGCTCTGGCTATTTCGAGGTACGCAAATACCGAATACGCCGGTGTGCCAGGGGTGGACCGGGGAGCGCACGCCTATAGCTATATGATCTAGGTCCGTGCGCAGAGACAAAGGAATGCTTCCCTGCCCTCGACTCTCTACCCTCGAACCAAACTCCGGCGCGGCCCTCTTCTTCTTCTCGACTCTCCCGATCGCCGTCGTAGTCGTGGCCCCTGAGTTCAGGGGGTGGCGGGAGAGGCTCCGAACGGGGATAGAGGGCAGGGGGTACGCAGAAGAAAGAAGAATAAGAAGAGTCGTCCGGAGGAATAGGCTATTCCACTTATACGCTGCTCGGATTCAATTAACTCTCCACCTTCCCTCCTTCTCATCTCGCGGCGGTATGCCTCTCTGCCTCCCTGTCTCCCTGCCAGCCTCCCTGCCTGCCTACCTATACAGGGTGTCCCGCAGGACCGGTACTATCTTCGTTCGCGATGCCCCGTGGAACCTTCTCGTCCGTCGTTCCTTATCCTTCTTGTCCAATGCTTCGCCTCTGGTCTTGCTTCTGCACGAGGTTCCTCCGCGTCTCCTGACTCTTCGATGGATCGAGATAAAGGCCAATCGGGGTCCACGGGACGTTCGGTAGAGACGAGAAGCCAAGCGAGCGGCCGAGTGAGGCGTCGAAATGGGCCTGTTGCGCACGGATGAGGCCCCTTCGCTCATCGAGCTCTTGGTCGTTAAGCGTTAACGTCCATCTGCCAGTTTAACGCGCAGGGAACGCGTACACCCTGGCCGCCTTGCAACTCGGCCAATCATCGGGCTCCGCCATTCCTTTCCTCGGATGATCCGGCGATGGCCGCAGGTCGACCGCTGGATTCGCCTTAAGTTTCGCGTCAAACTCAATCTTACGGCTCCCTGCACACTGCCGACGTAAGACGCGCCAAGTTTGATCCCTCGTAACGCTCATAATGCTCGAACGCGTCCAAAGAGGCGCGAGGCTCCTTCGCTCGTTCGGCTTTAAAAGAGAAGGAGCACCTGGCCATATTCGCCGTGTTCAAGCCGTGTTCACAGTTCCCACTTATAAATCGCCCATCTTGTTAGGAGAATTCCTTAAAGCGAATCCACACCGCTTCGATACGTTTCGCGTTAAATCGAAGAATTCAAAGATTCTCCGATTGACAGATTGGAGTGACGTCAGCCGATCGACCTGACTTCACGTTTACCGTGTTCCACCAGAACCGATGCCAGTCGCGTAGTTTCTCTCGCCTAATAATTCATCTTCTGTACCTAAGATACCAGACGGAGGCTGAGAAGAAGAATAAGAAATGATCCTGGACCGACACTATCCTCCCCATCACCGTCATAGAATCTCATTGAGTCCCAGGAAAAAGGCCGATGAAATTCTACGAAAGGAAAATCCCAAAATTTCGCGAGTACACGTTGCGATACGCGCGGCTTATGTCGCGCGAGCTGCGCACGATGCCTTAGGGCTTGCAGCCTCTCTCTCTCCCTCTTACCCCGGGACGATCTCCTCTCCCTCTCTCTCTCTCTCTTTCTCTTCAGTTTCCCACGAGAACCGCCGCCGCCTTCTGGAATGTCGCTCTCCCCGCCGGCCCTCTCGCCCTCTCGCCCTCTTGCCCTCCCTCTCTCGCTCGCTCACCTCATTCCTCGATCACCCTCTAGGGCTCTCCTGAGACTTAACGGGGTGCACTAGGAACATACATTGCATCTCTGCCTTGCGCAGGGAAGAGAGAACCAAGTGAGCCTAACGTACGACTAAAATAGTACTGTAAGTATTATTGCTGGCTTAACCGCGGCCTAACATCCTTAGCGCGGCCTCCTTACGGCTTTTTCCATCTTTGGTCTTCCGACTTACGATAGTCAGCCTTCTCCTCGTGTACTTTCATTAAGAAGCTACGCTTCTCCGTGGCTGATCTCCGGTGCTGCGTCCACGTGCCTTTCGTCCAGGAGTTTAAAATATTTCTAGTCTCACGCCGGCATTGATTTCAGTGCTCTCTTCATTCTTGTCAGCATGAATTACCTCTTTCTCCCTCTGCCCACTGTCGACCGTGTAATCGCGTTTTTTTGATAATATTTTCAATTTAGAAATCACCGATGACTCGATCTAATTGTTCTTTAACTGCCGAAGGAAAGTATTGTTAGAAATCCGGTGCATATAGTCTTACTTTTCTTATGCTAACTCGAATCCGGCCTCCCATTACACGTCTAGCTAATAATAATGGTGGTTTACACTTTGCTACCTATGTTTGCACCACACATCCGTAATAAGATGGTCGCGTATACGTGATCGCGAAACAGTGTGAGTCGATCGCATACACACTGGGTGTCCAGCTTGAAATTCGATACCGAATTCACGCAGAAACGCTTCTGATGCTTCCAGTATAAATTTCTCCGAGGAACTCTGCCGTTTCGTCAACTCCTTTTACCCGAAAATTTCAAAAATTACGTTGCTATCTGTTATCATATAACCTATTGACCTCGCCTCGCGCTCACTCGTTATCACACTTCCGCCGTCACTCTGAACGTGTCTGATCGTGTCTAATGTGTCTTTTGCCAACTTTCCCTTCGTCACTCCGACAACGAATCTTACCTTAGGGTTGTTCCAGGCATTTCTGGGCCCATCCTGGAATCGTAAGAAGTTCGGGCGTGTCACCCGATGTGTGGCGTGTTGTCGCTCGGGCCAGCCCAGACGTAACACGAGACTGGCCATACGAGGCGTCCGGGCCACTTATAATGCCCAGAACCCACTAGCATCACCGTTACTATATCCGCGAGCACCAACGGCAACAGTCAACAGTCAACAGCATCGACAGCATCGATAGACACGGATTCGAGAATTTAACGACGAAACAAACGAAAGCGCTAACGAGGATCTCCTGCTTTTACCAGTCAGTACTTGTTTGCTCGGTGCATCGGAGTACGAGAACGCAGCTCCGCGGTACTCAGGAATTTCACAATATTATTGTGAATGAGGCAGATTATGGGTTCTGTCTTCATGTCGAAGAGAGACCCCTTCCTTCCCTGTAGAAATTCTTGTCTTTGAATCGTCTGCTATATCACTCTACGCTGTTCTACGACGATAATAAGGAAGGACACTGCTGCACAGTAACTTCGACTTGTTTCACTGATTCGATGGAAAGTTGAGTCGGATGAGAACCTTAGTCGATACTTTATCGACGCAGTAACGAAATAGCTTCTACTGATTGCCGGAGAATGGTATGCCAGTTTCAATCGGTAAAACAGTTAGGCTGGAGCGTCGGTATGCATTTGGAAACTTTGTTACCGATCGCGCTTTTCCATTGAACGCCTGCATACATGCAATCCGTTATACTCCGTCTTATTTACTATTCTGCAGTTTACATCTCTCGCGCACAAGTTAAAGAAAAAAGATAGGCTTAAGACAGCGTATTTTATATCAAACTGAAAATACTGTTCTGAAACGGGATATAAAAAATGAAATACAACGATTTATTGAATAAAAAGTAGTTACAGTAAAGTACAAGGGGATTACGAAGTACGTGATTGAAAAAGTAAAGGAAAGATTCCGATGTCAATTGAAGAAGTGGAATGAAGGAACACTGGACAATGTTCAATCGAAGTTATTCTATAAGGGCAGAGTAGTGATCGATGAGTCGTGTGCCTCTTCTGATTTAAGCTCTCCTTTTCCTCTTAGTACTTTTGGCGGTAGGTCCAGCTTTGCCCTTTGCGGGCTTCTCAGTCTTCTTCGCATACTTCTCGATTAACGAATCGAAGAAGTTCTCAGCCTGACCAGCGCGTGCTTTGTTACGGTTCTGTATCACCAGGGCTAGATCGTTCTCAACAGAGTTCTCATCCTTTTCGAGCTTCAACATCTTCTCCAGCCTCTCGGCCTCTGCAGCCTCCTTGGCCCACTGTAATCAAACAAGTATATATATAAATAGACGAATGATTTATAAGAAACTCCGAACCAGAACGTTCTAGGTCGCGCTGAAGAGGCAGCTGCAACAAATATTTACAGACCCAGAGTGCAGAAGAACGCCGGGACACTAAAAGTAACCAAGGGTTACCCGGGTTAGTCAGGGCATCCGTACCTTCAGCGAAACCAGTTGCACGCGGTTCTCTTATTTATAAAAGTGATTATGTCCACTTCAGGAGAGAAGCGGAAGCGCCACTGGACTTCTATTTTCGAGGCGTGCCATGCGCCTATTCTCAAGATTATTAAACATCACGTAGGTAATCTCGCGCGCGAGCCCGTCGACCAAGAGAAATAAACTTTGAACCGAGCCAAAGTTAAAAATAACGAAAGATTATCGAAGCTAAGGTATTTTATGTTGCCAGAATAATTTGGGACACGGATGAATTTTAAAAGGAATCAAATTCCGAAATAAAGTTCCACGAGTAAGACGCTTTGATAAAACGCTTTTCAAAAAAGCTTTCGTATTTCCATTAACGTTATTTCTCTTCCAGAGATCCTCTTGGATACTTGCAGAATCCAAGAGGAAGTACGCGATACCAAGCAAGAAGGAAAGTCTCTCCCGCGCTAGAAAAAGAAGGATAGCTCCATTTTGTGTACTCGGCCTGCTCCAAAATCCAATATTCCGCGAAAGTTGCGCACGTTTCGTTATTTATAATTCTGGCAGGTCTCCTAAAAGACGGGCCTAATGTTAGCTATTACATAAGAATCAATGGAATTCGTGTGCGTGATTACGAGCTCTTTGCGTGCGCATATAAACCGTTTATGACACGTGAAAACGACCCGGCGCTCCATTAATTGTCAAATATTATAATCCACATATAAACATCTGTCAGCACCGAGACGCTCGCAGCATCCATTCGGATCAAGACGCCGCGTTACGCGGAACTGAAAAATAATCTCGTCAGGGGGAGCCAATAATCCTCACAGGCCTCTTCATTGAGACAATCAAATGCCTTGTCGAGATTGAGCTTTCGGAAGCAAAGCGATAGGAAAGACTTCTTCATAAGTGAGAACTCTTCTGTAATTCTTGCTGAATAGGCAGACTCATTAGCATTTGGCATTGATCGACGGATGACCTTTGCCCTCTTAAACTGGAGATGACATCTGCGAAAGTGCGTAGGGCAGAACTCGAGACAAAGAACGCGGCTTCCTCTACGTCCCTCGCGCCTTGCGTAATTGAGCGATGCTGCACGACGCATCTGCAACTGCAGTTGCTGCTTCGTGTCGACTGATGCACTTGCGCCTTTATACGGATTCACATACGTTCTTCAAACTTGACTCCGTAAACTTGCCATCGGATTTTTTGTCTTCTGGCGTTCCGACGCCTTCGACAGCGTCGGTTTATATTTAGCTCTGACCATCGTCATTGGGTGTCACCGGGACTGCATCGGAAGGTCAATATCGGTTGCAGGATTACGGCGTTATATCATGACTTTTTTTAATTGTTTCATTAGCGTCCAGATACATTTCGACCTTCGCTACTGGTTAGCATCAATTAAATCTTCGTGCTGTTACGGGATCGTGTAGAGGACGCGGGCTTGAAATTTCAGCATCGCAAGTATCTGCGATTGGATGAAGAAGTTTTGTAGTAAAACGAAATAATAATAAATAAGCCAATGAAGAACAAAGTAAATTACCTAGAACTTCGTGTGGGCTTTTGACGGCTTCTTCTTCGCTGCGATCCACTTCCTGCTTATTTTTTTTCATTCCTTTTTCTTCCGGTCGACCTTAACGAGTCCTTCCGTGATACAGTTTCCATAGCTCGCTTATCTTCTCACGTAACGCAACAAATGATGCAATCGCATCAAGCGCGATACACTATGTGATTAATTGATTGTATGAGACGTCGTTAAAAATATTTATGTAGTTAGTAAAAATTTAATTAGTCAACTGCGACGTGTCGTAGAGCCTCGATCGTTTTTAGACACGAGACATTTAATTCAAAAACAACGATTGAAGGGAGGGAGATAAAAGAAGGGGGGGAGAGAATCTTATCGTGACATTCTTCAAGTTTGCACGCAGACGCGTTAGTTCATGAGGTTCTCTGCCTCGTAAATATTCCCGTTTATATTAAATGTACTTGGCGAAAAATCACACTGCCGATCAGCAGGATGAGACCGCAGGTCGAAGAGCTAAATGGCTTCGCCATTTCGGCTGTTGAATTTTTCGGGCACGGTGGCAGCGGCTTATCCGTTGTTGTTTCAATCGAACTCGTGGAAACCGACTGCGGATTTTCGACTTTCATGTTCTGGCGTGGCGTCGAATTATCCACGCTCGTTGGTTTTTTAGTTTCCGAATTCATTTCGGAGATCTTCTCGTTCCCTCTGATCCCTGGCGGATTTTTAAGCTGCGCCGATTGCGAATAGAGCGAAAAGGAATCCTCCGTTATAGAAAGAAAAGTTGAGGTCTCTTGGCTCGCAGACAAACTGTAATCGGTAACACGAGGACTCGACGAGGCTGCACTTGGTTCCGTAAGAGACTCTGGAGGAGACGACGCCATTTTGTAGGTCGCTTGTATTGGCTGCGGTGGTACCGACGTGATGGGAGGTGGACTTTCTGTAACGGTTGGCCTTATGGCTGATACGGTGTCCTGAGGAACGTTCTTCCATTGAGGATCCTTGTCAAAAGTAATGTTCCGATTAGTGAAAAAGGCGGAAACCGCATGCGGGCACTGGAAGTCTTTGTTTTCATTGAGGAACATCCTTTTCAGTTCACGAAGATTAGACATCGCTGCGAGATTCAGGCAGATCAATTGATTTCCGGAAATCCGAAAGTCTCTGAGATTCGGCAAATTCTTATAAACGTCATCTTCGATGGTTTTAATACTGTTGTAGCTGACATCGAGATACGTCAAGGAATTCAGCTCTTCGAACCACGACGCCTTCACGGTCGTAAGTCTGTTACCGTTAAGAATAAGTTGTTGTAGGTTCTTCAGAGAGCGAAAGGCATCAGGATCGATTTCCTCTATTCCGCAATCCGACAGTCTGAGAACATAGAGATAGTCGCCGAATCGGTGGAACATGTTTCCAGTAATTTGCGGAATATACATATCGCTTATGCGAATTTTTTCGGCATTCTGAGGAATTGTGTTCAAATCGGCGAGGGATCCTCCTGTGCAAGAATATTCCATCATATCCTTATTATCTACCTGCACACATACTCCCGCAACACTGGACACGCCCCCGGACAAAAAAATTAGAACTGCAACCAGAGAAATTGCAAGCATTTTTGGGCAAAACGAAAATCCTTTTGTCAGGGACGAAAACTCCCACTGAAGGCTTCTCAAAATCGTATCCTGCAGTCTCGCAGACGCGACAGACAAAATGGAAGCGGAAATTAAATCGGATCGCACTGTCACTTTTAGAAAAACAAACCGAAATTAATCAGAGGTCTATTTCGCGAAGATCGAGTAAGGACCTTTCTGATGAACTATAATACAAGTCGATGAATCCGCTCCAATTGTTTCGGTGGACTGAAGAGTGCTCTTGCGTTACCCGGTTATTTATTTACTAGTGCCCCCTCTCTGCCTGCCGACCACGACTACGTCGCCGACTATGATCATCAAACGTTACTGGCTATACGTGTAAAAATAGAGAAGCATCAAAATAACCAAGCGAGAGACCTGTTCTCGCGGAAGATTATGACGAGTCAGAGATACGTAATGATTATGACATTGGTCGAATCAGATATGTAAAGGTAAAAATATTTAAATATGTATCAAATATTGCAATGTTTGTCAAATCTGTGAGACAGAGCGTGGACTGTCTTTACTATTCATATCGTAGCCAAAATATCTAACCTTTCGTTTCCTGCGCTGTTTTTTCTTCTCGTTCTCCTGTGTGAATCCTTTGAATTCTGGTACTTCATTTGTATCTATCAACTTTTGAATTATGGCATGCAGCCTTGGTTCCTCTTCGCAGTTTGTAAAGGGAACGGTTTCCAAGATATAGTCCATATCTCCTTTACCTAAAATTATAAAACCACGTAATCTTTGCAAATGGAGTTAGTTACCAAAAGACATTGAAGCAAAATAAAGTTTCCTTACTGTCCATGTAAGCTCTCTTAAGATCCTTAATTTCAGTCTCAGATCCTTTGTAGTCCTTTTCGTAGTTATTTATATCTTGAACTGTAATTTCTTTAAAGAGAGACCGCCAATAGTCAGCCCAGTTTCGCATGACCAGCTCTTCACTCTCTTCATCGAATTGACCAGATTCATCATATATTTTGCGTTTATCATTGTCACTAAGGATAGAATAAATTCTGCCAAGTACTTTGAATTTTTCGGTAGCTACTGTCTTGATATTTTCCTCCACGCGATCTGGATGTACCAACAGGGACAGCTTATGATAAGCTTTCTTAACTGGAATGGTAAGATGAATCTCAGTTAATTAACAGATTTCAAACAATTAAATAAGAGAGGAGTTTATTGACGAAATAGGTTATGTCAATGACATAATATGAATTGAACGTACCATGTTTCTCACTGGCTGTCTTTGGAATCTTCAGCACCTCGTAGAAATCTCGAGCACCAAAGTACTCCTCGCATAAATCTAACAGACTTGTCATTTTATTATTCTACTGGATGAGACTAAAATTTTATAAATGCAGCAAAGCTAACGGAGTCATACACAATGCAACAATACGCGGGTAACAGCAAACAGAGCCGACCATGGCTGCGCGGCAACTGTTTGATCGACCGTGGTGTCAACAGCTAGTCAGAAAAGAGGAAACAAATAGAAAAAAATCTCGATTCAATGCGAAATGCGGTACTTAGTCATAAGCGACTTTTACTATGATTAATTGGCTATTGATAAATATTAAATTCAAATAATTTCGGATGCTCAGTCATTACTTTATCGATTTTCCAGAGTCACAGAATCAATCGCAAGAATTCTACTAATCACTGACATCGATTGTAGAAACTTCGGAAAATTCCAAAATTTCGGGGTGGGTGTAAAGTAAAATATTCTAAGAGAGATGTGTCGTTCGAATTTAGTTGTTTATATTAAAAAGTAATGATACAACGTTGATTTAGTTACCCCCAACACAAGAATTAAGATAGTCGAGCTTATTTCGTAGGTTTAAAAGTAATGAAACTGTTCGACCCACACCAAAAGAATAGAAGGCTCTTGGCAGCCTTCTGTGGCTATCCAATATATACACATCTAACCGATATTATAACACTATCGCTAACTTCCTGACATTCGTTGCTAAGAATGTGTGTGGCTTTGGGATATGCGAACAGCGTCGAGTGGCATCTTCCTTCCGTTCTGTTATCTGTATATATTATCATGCATTTATATAATACTATTTCGTCTTTTTAAGAGCCGATTTGAACTTCGAAAAAATCTCCTTCAAAATAATATTATCGAAAGAGACTTGATTCGTAGTCGCAAACTGATAATTCCCACCATAAACAAAATACTCTAAAGCAGTTCAACGGTAACACGATTTTAATGCGTGCATCAGATTATTGACAAAAATATTATGCGTGAGTTGCTTTACGTTCTATCATTTTTTTTTAAGTCTCCATATTCCTTCCGTCCCCTCTACGTCACTCGTATAAGAATAATTTAATATAAATATAAAATGGTCAAGTATTAAGCGAGCCTTTTAATAATCTAACCTGAAAAAATTCTTTTCTTTACCACGAATATCAAATGATTGCCAATAATTTGAAAGAAGCAATTCTACAGACATTGAATTACGTAGCAAATAAATACGCACTAATCGTATGGGAACGATTGAAAATTCTATTTTATCCCGTATCAGCCAACTCGTACGCTTATCCTAGACGATTCTACGTTTGATCATAATTACATTTTGTATTCTCAATTAATGGATTTACAACGTTATATTACGCAATTACCAATTGGTATTTATATACATTAATGCTTCTCATAAATATAAGTTATTACATTACTTGTCTATATACTATATTACGCAAGGAATCCAATTCAAACGCGTCCGCCGGAAATGGCTGCTGAACAAAATTGTAAACCAACAGCACAGCTAGAAAATTTGACCGACGCGTCAGAACAGGATATTCCTGTACGTCTGTTCGTCGATAACTATTAGTGTAACATAATTACATCTACACATTCTTAGATGTAATCGCGTAGAATTTGAGCAGTTTATATCTTCAGCAAGATGTGGTTAACCGTTCAACGTCTGATTTAACGACTCCTAACCTGGTATAGGTTACACCAGATAAAAAATAAATTGGCCTGATTGTAGTCCTGATTTAATCGTTGGACTAGTAGCTCTTCGAGCGACAGGACAATAGATCCTTCCCTGACCCCACCGCATTCCGTTAGATCCTTCCTCCACCGAATCAAAGAATATCTATTTGAAATCGAATGCACGAACTCGGAGATAGTCAAAATGGCCGAAAATATCGTAAAGAGTATAAAGAGTGGAGAATTCATCGTGCGACGCCGTGGGGCTGGAGAAATTAATAAAAAATTTCCTGTAAAATTGACAGGAAAAATTGGTATACTCGCGAGTAGAGATAACCCCTACGCTTCTGATATAGATAGCGCGAGCGTTAACAAACAACGATCGATATTAAACTCTTTTTTTTTTAAAACTATTCCTACACGTTACTTTATTTACAATTGGTGATTGGCTACTAACAATATTAATAAGAATCAGGTAATACGTGTATTACCCAGCAAGCGGCCGCCTCGTGTTCCGCTCGTTGGTTACCATTCTCCTTGTTTTAGCGCAAAAAAAAATATAATGTAAACCGCGCAACCAGGCACTTGTTCGCGCAACGCCACCTGCGATGCTTCCTTCCAGAAGAGGAGCTCGATTCTTCTTCCTCTTCTTCTGCCTCTATAATTCTCTGATGTTCCTCTTGGACGCAATTATCATTTTAGCCTTCCCCGTTTCTCCTCACACTTAGCCATACACACACACGTCCGCACGAGCCGAGAACATCTGCTGCGTTGTATCTTGTGGGAAGTTCGATCAGCGCCGTCGCGCTCAGAGGAAATTTCTCTTTCTTCCCGTTCACGTCGATTCAAGACTTCAACGACGTTTTTGAACATCGAAAAGTCTGAGGCTACTTCATGCGATTAATAACCAGGTCGCTCACGACCAGGAGACCCTTCTGATACGGACTCTCGGCGAGAGACTGAGCAAGACGGGCCGCTTCGACACAATGCTTCTTCGCGAGGAACCTCGTCTGCTCGAGACCCTGAGACTTGTGCACCAGCTCGAAAGCCTTCTCCACGTCACCCGGTTCCTGAAAACGCCGCATTATCATCGGGTTCAATTCCGGATACTGAAACACGATAAGAAAGAAAATCCTCGTTCAATCGAACATATCCAAGAGAGAAGTAGCTCGTTAATTTTAATTGTCTTACTCGTTCGCAGGCAAATAATACTGGTGCCGTGGCAAGGCCGAGTTTCAAATCTGCTGCCGTCGGCTTCCCCATGGCCGCCGATGAGGAGACAAAGTCAAGAAGATCGTCTACCAACTGAAAGGCCAACCCTACGTTTCTTCCGTACTGGAAGGCAACTTCCGCCAGATGATCATCGGCACCAGCTAGCATCGCGACCTAGGAAACAAAAGGGCTACTCTGAAGGGTTCCAATCTCTGATAAATCATAGTCAAAATTATGATCAATCGTCATTAGGACAAGGCTTACGGCTTTAGCGGAATTGGCAATGAGGCTGGCAGTTTTACGGTAGGTCTTCGTGAGGTAGTGCGCGAATCTCTCGTTCTCCGTTTCTTTGGAGCCCAGCTGCATGAACTCGCCCTGTACCAGATCCGTCACGACCTACGAACTCTCCTGATTAGTTTTCAATAAAGGCGAAGATTGTTGAAAATGAAAGTAACTTCGTCGTGGGATACTCATGATTATTTACCTGACTCAGTGTGAGAGTGACGTCATCGTTTCGCAGTCGAGCTATCATCATCGAAGCTACCGCGAGGATGAAGTCGCCAGCCATCGTGACCTGGAAAAAAGATTCAATTAAAAATTGACTTTTCAGCTATCCGCTTTGAATCTACGTCGAACAATGGCTCGCAAATATTAAGAAACGAACGAAGATCCATCATAAAAGTTAACCTGCTACACGCTTTGAAGTGTGTCAACGTTACCGAGACTTTGACACTCGTTGACCAACAACGTTTAAACTGGCGAGCGCACGAGTGTAAATTCTCAGTTTCCTTTCACTGGACATCCTTCGCCTACCGGTCGAAGCGCAATCGCTACGGAAACGCGTGCGTTCACCCGATTTATCCCAACGCTCGACTCCTACGGCTACGATCCGTAATTGCATTACCGGCGGATTCTGCAGCGATCAAAGAGCGCAGCTGCTGCCCACGAGACACCGATATTATGTGCGAAGACGAAATTACTTAACGAGTGTCTTGCGCAATTCATCTTAGGGTCACCTACTTTTCATCTCGAGTACGAAGGAGTGCTGCGGGATACGAAGCTGACGAAGCTGACGAAGCTGCGTGACCAGTCAGCCTCTTAGGATCTCAGCCAGTCAGCCGCCAAGCGAGCCGTCCACTGGATTTTGACTTTCCCTCGAAGACAGGGAAAGGACCGACGTATCTATCGAGTTTTTAACTGCCGAAGAGCCGACTCGATGTCAACCGACCGCAGGATATCGGAAGTCTGAATTACGAGGAATTTTCGCGAGACTTCTAGAAAGTCCTCAGTATGCAAATACGTATTGTAAGGAATCGCACGACGTAATCCATTCGGAGACAATGGGAATTTTTATTTATGGTATGTGGCACGAGCACTCGCTACTGACGACTCCAATGTCCATCTCTTGTGGATCGTTGCACCTGCTGCCAGGAGGAGACGAAGAAGGATGAAATTCCACGGAGATCTTCCGATAGGCACTTTAAACCAGAGAACTTAAAATTCGAGTGCGACAAGGGCATCTCTCTTTATAAGAAAAATGATATATTAAAGAAACTCTGGAGAATTTCATTATTTGTCTCTCTGCCGAGGTCTCCAAATCGGTCTTAAGTCTAAAGTTTCACCATAATCAAACGTGCGTGTATGAGTGTGCTCAAGTACGTTAAACTAGGCTCGACTACGCCTTTGTTTGCGACGCGCGCAAGTGCGCGTGCGTGTGCGTACAAAGAATAGAGGATAGAGATAGAAAGACTGAGAGAGCGTTTCGAAAACCGTACATACCTTCAAATTTATGGGCAGCGAGCGAAATGCCGGCGTTACAAAATGCTTATTAAATTAGGCGTGAACCGGCCGCGATGGAAAGGCAGAAACGTCGTAATAGAAACGCGACACGGGATTGGGAAAGCCCGACCTTTTCGCGAATGCCTCGTGTGAAAATTAGTCTAATGAACAATGTCATCAATTCGCGCAGTCCGACAGGTTCCGAAGGACAACTTCGTTTACCGAAGATTCATCGAGCGATAGCAAAGCCCAAAATTCCCGAAGCCAGCAGTCTTATCTGGTTATAACGTCACCTAATTCCAGATGGAAACCGCTAAATATTACTTGAGCAACTGACACAGTGACGTTTAGCAGCAGCTTCCTAATGGGAACCCATTACGCGACTCCTTAGACTTCTGGGCTCACTCGGCCTTGGCGAACCACCCCCTTCGGTACCGATTCCTGGCTGCGTCTTCTCGACCACTGGACGTCGGTGCGCGTCGACGCTCGGGCGTCCACAGAAGGTCCGAGATTTCGGTTAAATTCCGGTTCCTTGCCGAAAAGAAGTTTCACTGACGCCTTGAACGACAATCGTCACTCAAGGACGCGCAGCGGTGCAGGGAGACTGTGAACTCGCTCTTACTTTGCCAAATCAACAGCCCCACACACGGCAAGAAAGCAAATGCGAACGGCTGCTGTAAGGTTTCTTTCGGTGTGATCTCTCCTTGGTCTGGCCATGAGAGTTAATGATAATTTATAGTAATTATGGAAGTATCGAAAGAAAGTACAGACGCGAGTGCTCTTGACCTAGGATCTTATCAGAATCGGTGCTTGCGCGAGCGTTGCGCTTACGCACGTAGCCACGTAGCCACGCAGGCACGTAGGGACGTACGCGCGTCACGCTTTAGTGCGCACAGCCAAACGGATTCGAGAGTCACTTGCTACCCGACCGCATTGCTTCCGGATCCATAAGAAAGTGTGTGGCCGCGTTCGTGCATTGCATTAACCTCCTTCCTGGCATACCGGACGGCAGCCGCGAGAACCTCAGAGTTCCCTTTTCTATTGGCGAATATCTATGGCTGCGACACGCGACACGCGACACACGAATGGAGGAGAGGAGAGGAGGGGTCCCTCACCTTTTTCTGGCTCCAGAGAACGTTCACCGAAGGTTTTCCTCGACGGAAATCCGACTGATCGATCACGTCATCGTGGATCAAGGAGGCGCTGTGGATCATCTCGGCAATCATCGCCACCTGTCGCTGCGACGCCAAGAGATCGCTGTAAATATATGAGAATAATAAATTCCAAAGCAAAAGCAAAAGCAAAGGAAAACGAGAGGACTCTCACCTTCTCTCTTTGTGATAATTAATGGCGCGTGCTATGAGAATCGCAACCATCGGCCGCAATGCTTTTCCCTGGCCGTCGAAGTAATACGTCGCTATGGTCTTCAGGTCCTCCTGCGTCGTGTTCTCCGTGAGAGCCTGTAAATGCGGTTTTCATGAGACTTAGGACTTACTGAGATCGGCACTGTACCCTCGGCTGCTGGGAATCGGAAGAGGAGAGGAGAGGAGCAGCTTTCCTTCTCGCTCTCGCGACGCTCTCTCCTCTCTCGTCTCGCGTCCCTGAATCACGTACGTGACGAGCAATGTTTTATTTATCGCAGAGAGACTGGAACGAAAAGAGCGAACGCATTTTGAATTCCGCAAGCGCACGCATGTGCGTAACGCGCTTCTGAAAGTCTACGCTGGATTCTGGCCAAAAGACAAAAGTGGAAGGTCTCTCTGGATGATCGCTCATTGCCGAAGAATTAAGTTTTACACTTTATATGAATATTCAGGAATTTTGCATTTCGTCGCTCCGAGCAACGACGAGAACGTCACCTTCGCCAGGAGGTGGAGCCAAAAGACGAAGAGCTCCAAGGTGAAACGCGTTTTCTCCCAATTTCCGTTCGGCCGTTGCTTCCCAGGAAGGACAGCGCGAGGTCTCTTACATGTGTATCCGCCTTTACCCACCTTTACTCACCTTTGCTCACGCACTATTGACCAATAGACGATGCTATATCAAAAGGACCAGGCGAACCTCTAAGACGCGAACTTCGTCGACGCGCTGGAGGACGAGAACGGAGGCCCCGGTTGCCGTTGCTTTCTACGTGTTCGCATGTGCGACGTGCCTTCCCACGTCTTTCTACCTTTATACGTATGATCTAACGGCGCCGAGTAAAAGTTTCCTCATATGCAGACCGTGAAGCTAACGTTGGCTTTCGCCGAGACCTAATGCTGGACGAGCGCGTGTCACGAAGAACGTCAAATTGGCAAGTGCGCGGCTTATAAATATACATGACCGATCGTAGACTCGGTTATCCCGTAACCGTAGTCCATGGCCAGACTTTTTCTATCTATCGTGTCCGATGCAGGATTGAGCAACGTGGACGCCGATAACCGTCCCGACGAGTCTCTCCTCTTAAGTCCTTAACGAGTCTTATAATGCCCCGAGACACGAGTCGTCTCGACTGCTACCTGTCGTATATCGTCGTAGACATCCTTGAGGTCATCCTCGAGGAGTCGGTAAGGGTCGACCTGGTACTCCGGTAACGATCCTGGCTGCTGCGTCTGCATGGAGCTCATCGAGCGCACCCCCTGGAGTCTACTGCAGATGCGTGTCCTCGAGTCAGTCTGAAAAAGAAAAAGTGCAATGGCTCAGACAAGTGCAGCCTAAGATTTTTCTGTGTCTGTCTTATTGCCGAGCGAGACGGCGGAGCGTCGGCGTCGGACGCCACGCGTCCTCTACTACTGCGCGACGTTCGCCCGCAGGCGATCTCGTACTACTGCAGGTTCCTTTTCAGGACAGGCGCGCGTCTCTACGCACCGGAGGCACCGCCGAAACCTACCCGGCTGAACTCTCCCTGGTGTGCCCGAGTGCATCCAAGTGCATCGGAGTGCATTGCGTGTCGCAGGATAATGCAAACTGCAAACAGAAGCGTCGGGATGAAGCAATGCGCTTGGAGAAGCATTTCGTTTCGCAAGTTTCGCAATTTTTCATTAACAGGTAAAATCGAGGCGCGACGAGGTCGTTCGGTGCGCGATATGCACGCGTGCAGCTCGCTGCAGTCTATAGGCTGCAGCTCCGTGCAACGGAGCGCATAGACTACAATCACCTTGCGATTTCAGAATAGTCTTGCTCGATCGTTCGTCCGTAATCGCCGACACGATCGAGCGTTGCTCCAGATACTCGGATAGTTGCTAGATTGATATCGGTACAACGAATTATTAGCCAACCTGTTCTAGCCGATTCCCATGCAACAGGTTTGCGCTGCTGCTTGGAGCCTTCGAACCTACGTGACAACTACGTAGCTATATCGGAGCTCAAACTTTGTTGTCTTTCGCTGAGAAAAAAAGAGCTGCCGATTTTTTGATAGTCCGCTCAAAAATCTTCTCTTTCCCGTGAGATTTCATCAGCGACAAAGTGATTGGGCCCCTAGCAACTAGCTAAGCCCAATTACCGGAACACGTGGAGACCACCACTTCCATCCTTTTCGATCTCCTCCGGTCATTCCACGTTATGCAACCGGTTGCCACGTGATCGGCAACTGTAATCGGAACCATGCATCCAGAGTGTCCAAAGCACCGAAAGCAGTATCAGTTTTATTTTTCTTATTACGAAGGGTCCGCTCGTTAAGCAAACGTAGATGCTGAAGCAGGTCGGCCCACGCGACGTCCCACGCATTCTACCTTAGAAAAAGTCATACGGATAAGACGCCCACGGGTTTTCATACTCGTGAGAAAAGCTATCTCTCTAAAACTAGAATGATGATCCTAGGATCCAAGGGCAGTGAATTTAAAGGGATTTTCAATGGATCAGCCCTAAATTAATCGCGACTGTCTCGACGGCAGTTTCGAAAAGTCCTGAGACGCGTGACTAGACGAATAAGGAGAGTCGCGACGCCTCGCGCCTAGAATAACGGGTCAACGTCACGTTACTTTCCCTGCGCGTTGCATCGATACTATCGAACGGGACGAACGGTGAAAATTTGAAAATACCAAGGTTGCCAAGTATAACGTGGTCGTGTAGTGCGCGTACTTCGGGACAGGTGGCGCCTCGGTCCTTCAGCCCCTGAACTACGACTTGACTCGAGATCATCTTCCGGTTCTCAAGCCCTTTCGATCGGACACCCTGGAGTCCCGATATCCGCTCGTCGGAAGGTGCGCTCGATTTCACTAGGTTTCGCTGACGGCGGCCAAGTTACGCGGCCTTTACTGTCGCTCCAAAAGAAAAACGACTACATGATCGTTGCCCTAGCAGCACGAAGAGACACATGCAACATTGAGCAATGACCGTATTCGATGTGTGGCCATGCGTAGCTCGTAATACGCGCATGCCGTGACGCTAATCGCATCTACTTATTACATTCTAGGAGAACTGGTTCTGCATCCAGGCAAGTTCACTATCCGACTTTTACTTCGTTAAGAAATTCCTAATCCACAAGGGCAATTACACGGATAAATGCACGGGCTACGTTTTGAGTCCTCGCGATAGGAGGTAAATATTTGAAGATCGTTGTAGACAGATTATTTAAAAACCTTAGAGAATAGACCAAAGAGAATTGCGCGGCAAACTTCCGGCTTGTTCAACGGAATACAAATGACTCCGGTGATTTTGGTTGATACAGGGGGAGAGAGGTGGGAGGACAATAATCGAAAATAAATAAAAATTTTATTTTTTCAAAAATATCTATCTCACGAAGCTGCATGTTCTTCGAGACTAAAAAATGAATCCCTCTTCGGAAATAAGAAGGAACCGATAGCATCGCCACGAAAAGCCATTTCTGCAGATTGAAATTCGACTCCCAGTCTTCTATCAGCCAGGGTTGAGTAACTAATGCGATTACTGCAATACCGAAAGGAAACGAGCGCGATCTATAGATCGCGAGATGCTCACCTTAAGCGGCTAATGCTTCCCAATACGTAATTCCGATAAGACCAGGAGGAGCAATCACGAGTATTCACAGGAATGTGAAAGTGGTCTACCCTGAGTCGCATATCAGTCTTGAGGCTTTGAAAGGGAGGCCATCAATGACTACCAGCGGCGACTTTCATTCACAAGCTCGAAATTCCATTGTCACTAGGGAATTGATCTTGACTCTGAAACTGCTCCTGTGACCTGTCGTCGAAGCGTCTCCAAGAATACAAGTACCTAGACCATCTTACAAGGGAAGTGCGAATTCTGCACCCGAGTCCCATTCGCAGTGGCTAGATCAGTAAGATTATAACTGATCGAAGCAAGAATCTAGATCCAATGACATGTACCGTTAGAACGAGGCCTAACGTTACTTTGGAGAGCGACGAAAGTGAGTGGCCGTGGGGACACGGTCGGCAGGCGCAAAAGCGATTAACTCCTGGGTCTGGATGCAGATTGCGATAAGTTTTAACATTCCAATTAGGAAACTGCTTAGTGGCTCGAGTATTGTCCTTTCAAGCTTGCATGATAATATCTGGACAAAGGACAGTTCCTCCTCTTGTCTTTGAGGCAATTCCCGAAAGAGACGGCGGCCTTGCGAAATAATATATCATGGCAATTACCGTAATCGAAACGGTGCCAACAATTCCTATTACGAATTACGAGAGCGGACAGACTCATCAAAAAGTTTCAGCTACGGTATGTGCAGCCAGGGGTCAGGCTGACTGGCCATCAGGCTGGGAGTTCGATTCAGCCAGATGTACATTTGACAAATTCTTTTCGCATTCGAAATTTATGCAAAAGCTTTTTTCGATGACCTCGACTCGTCACAGATAAATTCCTGATCCGAAGTTCCTTGTGTCGGCCGTTCAAAACACGAAAACGTCTTCGCGCTGTAGGCGCGATGGGTGCGGATGAATCCGACGTAAAACTATTAAAGTTGGCCTTCACAGTCGAGGACGTCTTTCCATACTCAATTTACGATTGCTTCGCCCTCCTACGCGGCACGAAACGCAAAAGAAGACAACGCCACTTCCGTGTCCATTAGCGCTTACGTCGAAGCACTAAAGACTACTTTAGAGGAAGACCATAATGATCACGTTTAGTACGTCACGCTGGAATTCACACGACCTTACTTTTACTTTCTATTTGGAGCACTGTCCAAAAGGGAAACAAATATATTATGCCCGCATTACATTTTATGAAATTTCAAGGTCCCGAATAATGTGCGTTCGTCTTCTTCGAAGGAGCCAGCAGGCGCGGAGCTGCATATGGGATGCGTGCGTTGAAACGGACCGAGAGAGACTCAAGGACTCTTGTTACTTTTTTAAATTTTCTTAAATCTCTTGAAGCGTCAACAGCCATTAGAGCTAAAAGGGTGCGGCCAGACGACGCTGATGTCAATAGGTTTAACGTCCTAGACGAAAGGAACTCTCATTAATATTAAACTCGAGTCGCTTTACGTTAATTCCAATAAACGCACAATACCCTCGGCTAATGTGGAAAACAATATTTTTCTCTATATTTAAATACCGTTTTGGAATTCCCAGACTTTCACAACACGAAACAAGAAACCCGAAATCGCCTATATCGAAACGACCAACGCCTTTTAATTCTAGCTCATAAATGGCGAACCACTCGTACGTAGATCTTATCGAAATACCCTTTTCAAAAACTTTGTGCGTTCCGCGCCAGATGGCTGATTAGCATTAATTCAATAAAAGTGTGTCGCCCATACAAAATTCTATTATAAATTATGTTCGACTGCTCAAACGAGTAATAAGTTGTCACGCAAGGAATTTATAATTGCACGAATCAATAAAAAAATAAAAGTTCAGCCTGACTCGTAGGAGAATTTGCATTTTACTAATCGATTCCCTTCGGTAAAACTTTTACGCAAATCAATCCGTAGGTCTTTTGCCATTGTCTATCAGTGCCAACTCCGTAAAGGATCTCATGGGATTTCTGCTTTGATTTCTCGTGGGAAACTTTACGACTCCAAGGTCTAGTGTGAGATAGAGAGTCGTACGTCACACCGAATAAACTCATGCGCGATGGGCAAAAGTCCGTCGGCGCCGGGGAAAGTTTTCGAATTTTACTTTCGCTTAAGCGAGCTTGTAAACACAACAATTTCAAATTTATAGACTCGTAGAGGCAGGAGCTGTTAATGTACGAAGGCGACATTAGACTGGCTGCTGCTTCTCAGGCAAACGGTTGGATGCTGGCGAAGATCCGCATCCGGAACCTGTATCGATCGCACCGTACCTCATAGACTCGTATCGAACTGAGTCGAATCGAATCGAATCGAAACCGATAGAGTCGACTCGAGTCAAGTCGAGTCAAGTGTGTAAGAGGAGAAAGTGAGGTATGGGTTACATGGCCGGACCGTATGACGCCGCAGGTGGAGTGTAGCAATGTGATGTCAACCTGCAGTTAACGTAAACTTCGATGAGAGAAGAAATGAGCAGGAATTTGTGGCTAGAAGCAAGTAAGGAAAAATAATAGTTTTGTAACAAAATCAAGTTTTTTTTTTTTTTTACAAAAATAAATAACCGAGGCGACAGGCAACTTGGAGAACTCTTAAAAGCTATGGTTTCTCTTAATGCGTTTTCTCGATGGGAAAGGAAAATTCTCCGTAAGAAGAATGCGGCTAAATGCTTAAGAGTTTATCAAGCAGCGCTGGCTCGTGAATTCACAGGTCTACGTTCTCCTCGACGAGCGACCTTTACGTAAGTTGCATAAGAGACAAGAGAGACGGGATCTTCGAAAGTGAGCCCTTCTAGAGTTCCAATCGATTGCCCGAGAACGGCGCTTCGAGATCAGAGAGACGCGTGCGGCACACGCCTCCTAGTCTCCTCTTTCTGTTTCTCGATCTATAGATCCAGTTTGATGATCTCGATCGATCGATCAAGAGCATGGACCCAGCTACCCGTGGGAAGTGCCACGTGGGTGTGGTGCTTGCCTACTCTCACTGCTCTTAATAAATTAGGCCTGAGACTTCAGGAAAAGCTAGAGACGTGTCTTCCGGTCAGATTAATTTAGGCTCGTGTATTCGCGCACGACGAATTAAGCAGGACGCCGCCGCTTTCACTATATTTCCAAAGGAACATTTGCATTGGCAGAGACGCCGATAAAGATTTGAACACGGAACCGGTCATTGCGCAATCGAGTCTTCGCCAACTTTGACGATCCGAAGATTATGCACCGTCGAACCCCCAATTTTCCCAAAGCAACTTATCTCCGTCGACGCGCGAATAATCCCAAGATCGTCGACTTCTTCTCCGTCTGACTCCCATTGCGAATTCATTTTTCATAGAAACTAAAGAAACTTCCGGTGCTTCCCATGAGCTCCTCCTCCAAGCGTCAGAGTCTTTGCGCTGCTTCTCATCGCCAACCAAACTGGATAGTCGACCTGACGGACTTCACGGTGCCGGTGACTCCCTGTCGGCCCACGGAAAAGAACACTAGCTCCTTTGGTTCGAACTTGCGAAATTCTCTTGTGCAAATTCAATTGCTCGAATTGCACCTGCCGAACTAATCGGTTTCTCAGGCAGAGCGTGCTCGCCGTCCCGGCAAATGTTCGACTTCCGTGTACCAACTTCAGACCGGCTGACCGGTTCACGTAGCCACAGACTCGATCGCCATCCTTTTTCCCGCAGCCGTTGAACCTGATGGAAGTTGTCTAGGAATTCTGAAGAGTTCGAGCCTAAAGACGTTCAGGGGCCACGTCGAGCTGTCTTGGATTGGTGGGGGGGGGGGGGGGGGGGGCAACCA
>JARQSW010000396.1:323702-416157 GCA_030142375.1 Calameuta pallipes
CCCCCCCCCCCCCCCCCCCCCCCCCCCCCCCCCCCCCCCCCCCCCCCCCCCCCCCCCCCCCCCCCCCCCCCCCCAACGAGTAAAACGAGTGGAAAGAAAGAGAGTAAGATGGAGCGAGAAGACAGCAGCGGGTGGGTGGGTGGGGAGGGGGGGATCTATACTTTCTCCCAGAACTCTCGGGCTCCGAGCGACCCACATTCCAAACGGTCGGCCGACTGGGCCTTCGCTCGTCCGCTTGAAGATGCTGCCCGCAATGAAGGTGGCGTACTCCTCGGATAGCAAGTAAATCCGGCCATTGGAATCAAGGTCGCTCTCACGATCTCTCCTCTCTCTTCCGATCGCTTTGGTATCTTGCCTGATCTTCTCCGATCATCACCGATCTCCCTCGCGCACCCTTGCCGGTCCTTTGCCTCGTTCGCGCATTGCAACCTCAGGATATACGAAATCCAATATTCGCCCTTGACCGAAATTTCTGCAAGAGTACTCTATGAGAATTACCCGAAGCACAAGCGTCCTTGACCCTCTTGATTCTCAAAACCCTTTCTACATTCTCCTGGAAGGGTCTTTGACCCGCAGCATCTCTGAAAGAGAACGACGACATCGCGCCTTGTAGACCCGATCGGCTGGCGGGGATCGGACATTTTTACCGAGCAGGCAACCGTGTTCCAAGACCGTTTTCTTCAATGTATCTAATCTAACCGCAGACGGGAACTCTCTGAGTCCATATTTAGATGTAATTCCCAAGATCTTTCGGAGACAATTCAGTCAGCCATGTAATTTGTGGTAGTGCCATGGAAACATTAGCGTATTCGTGGAAGTGATTGCCTATTATCGACAAGCATCTTAGTGGTTCCATGAAAGGCAGCAAACTTGTATTTTACATTATTTGTATTCTTTGAGAAGCAAAGGAAACGATCAGTCAATTTTAGTGTCAGAGTAACGCGGCACTGCCGAGATATCTTCTGCTCAGGAATTAGAAACTGCGCTGCTGCATGTGCCGGATCTAACAATACGTTCCCGCTGGCACAAGGAGCAGCCGAGCAAACGAGCGAACGAACCAGCCAGCTAACCCAGTTGCCACAGTTCATTGGCGAAGGTTAAGATCAAGGATATATCCTATAGGCAAGCTGACTGTGCGACTGGATGGGAATGGGCTTGCACGGGCCCAATAGGGAGTCCCAAACTTATTGCGGCATCAGTAACGATCCTAGAGTGGAAAGTGCCGGTTTGCCTGATTCGTGACACTTTCCGGCCCTGGCGCTGCTCGCGAGAGTCCCTCCAGTTGGAGAAAGAAGATCTCGTCGAGCGTGTAATCCCTGAACAGCTGGCTGACGAGGCGTCAGCGTCTACTGGCTGATTAGACCAATGACTGCGCCTTATATACGTGCAGAGTCTATAGCATCATTTTCCATTGTCAATACTTGTTTGTCAATCAATGGGTTTTCCATTGATTTCCATTGATTCGTCACACATACTTTCTATGATCAATTTTGCTACAGGTGAGTGCGTGCGATGATTTTCACATTTTCCCTCTTACTTACTTTACAGGTTGTATCGGATATTTTCGATGTTTGTGCACGCGCCCACGTACGAGCCAGCGAAATGCGTTCAGCTTTTACTGCGGTTCGCATTTGGATATCGAGGGCAGCGCGAGAATCGACTTGCCGTCCTGACGGTGGAGAAACGCCTGGGCCCTCGGCCATTGCCTGGCCGACGCCAGCGGGGAAGAACCCACGAGCGTCTGGTGCGTGTGTCTCTTCCTATCTGTAACGCTGGCCTTGTGAATCCTTACGCACTTCGATCATCGCGATCCACTCCTCTGGCAGGACGTGTCTTCCCTGCGAATTCGCTGACGGACGCTTTTGAATATTTTAGTAAGTTTTGCGAACAGGAATCTTCGGAACGACCAGACGTGTCAACGACCGACCGAGAACCGAAAGCTGGGAGGCCGATATTGGGAACCGGGAATCGGAGCCGTTACGGTATATCGGTGATCGGTGATCGGAAAACAGACGATTAATAATTGACAATCGATCGATCCTCCTGGGAAGAAGTGCGTGGCAAAATGACGGAATAGCAGAGTGACGGAACTACTAGACCTTGAATGGACGTGCGTTTCGACTACGAATGAAGATTTCATAAAGCGATCGGGAATGCGCGCGACAGCTTCGGCTTTGGTTTTGTGCGTCCTCGAGATAACTTTGCAAATTAAGTTCGCGCATCTCGTTCGCACGTCAAAAGATGCGGAAGCGAAATCGCTAATCTCTCGAGCATCAATTTGCCGATTCTTCGGTCGGAGGCCACCTGCTCCTTCACTCACTAGCTACTATGCTTTAACTAAATAAATAATTATCGCGATTCCAGGCACAGCACGACATGGTACCGCAACTGCATATGATTTCCTACCGATCCGTTATGTTCGTGAATCCTGAGACGATCGAGACACCCACCGGGAGGTCCGTGTTAGGTAATTCAGACTTCTTTAATGATTTCATGATTTTTACTGAACCGAATAAAATCAATGTGGCTCCGCGAGCATGTGTGCGTATGTGGGAGATCACGTGTCCACCGACTAGTTCAGACGTATCGTGCACATAAAATTGGACTTTGAGACCACGCGCGGGTTGCTAGGAATTCCGAAAAATATAAAAACTTGAGAAATTCCTTAAGACGTAGCATAAATAATCGGTAATTAAATAATGCAAATTATTTATAAATTTAGAAAAACTTGGCAAATTTTTTTTCTTTCGAACAAATATCCGGTTGGCAATACCATCGGCAATTTATATTAATGCTGATCGCAAAGACGTGGAAAGTTTCGTAACGCATAATGCAAATGGATCTAGATGAATTAATTTATAACTTTTGTCAAAATTACTCGCGTTCAAATGGAGTGTAAAAAGTATGTTCGGTAGTTAGAAGGAAGAAATGATTTCCGCATTGAGATCGCTCTGGGCCGAAAGTACAAAATGCAAAAAGATAAAAGTCAATTCGCGCGCTGCCCAGCCTGAAATGCTCGACTCCTCCTTTTTTCTCTTCTTATATTGAATCAAGCAATTTTTGTGGGCAACCTACGCAAAGCGTAATGCTCTCTGATACAGCTGGTCGCGGGCGCACCCTAAAAATTTCTATCTCGGTAGAATTATTTTCTCCTGCGAGGCAGCTGCCGGCCAAGGAGGGAGTCAGTTATGCCGGCGATCAAATCGATCGAGAAAAAGTAATCGATCGCAGAGTAAAGACGCGATTTCAAAGACGAGACCGATTGCGCGCGGAAGTTTTCGTTCATTCATGCACGAGGCGTCCAATTGACGTAGGTGAAGCGTCGCTGATTCACGAGTCATACAACTTGCGCTATAGGACACGCGCCATCAATGGATGCAGCCCCCTTCCTCCCCCTCTCCCGCTCTCTCTAATAGCAAACGCATCCACTGGTTCATCTCTTTGTCTTCTATGCTCTTCTTCTCAGACGAAATCAGCCAGTTTTGTCAGTTCGATCAGCCAGTATAATTTAAAATTCCGCGCTGCTTCTCCTCTCAGCATGCACAGCGTCTCCTGGTAATTCTGATAATCCGGGGAATCCCAGGGAAGGCTCCCTCGCGTATTGGCGACGTTGCCGATAGGCACGTTTTCCCTCTTCGTGAGAATCGAATTCTTCCGGATCGCTTATCGGCTGCGCAACCTCGCGTCCTATTGGATCCCCGTTCGTAGGACACGTGGGACACGTGGGACACGTGGGACACGACCATGAAATATTTAAGATCTTCGTAGATTCGAATCCGGAGATAGCGTGCAAATTAGCCTCACTTTGTGCCCTCGATGATCATCCTGAGTCGAAGCGAGATGATTATCTTGCAACCTCGGCAGCATCCTCGCGATTACGCAATTAGACTGTTCTCTTTGTGCCGTATGGAACCTATGGGTTAATCTTTTTCCCATCGTCAGGACATTGTCCGTCCGTGACTCCTTTCCTCGAGGACAAGTACTGCATTACGCCGTGTACTAAGTTCGCATCCTTTTCTACTGTCCTTAGGACTCGTTTCCATTTGGCGTCGAGAAACTCCCCGTCGTTACTTGGATTTCAGTCTTTCACTCATACTTAAAAATAGCGAATAGGCTAAGTGTCTGAGAGCGCAGACGACTCTTCGTCGAATAATCAATTCCCCTCATTAATCGAAGGTCCTTCGGATTAGTCAAGACTAGTTTCCGGAGGCTTCAACGAAAATAGACTTTTTTTTATTGAAACGCCATGCTGGCTGCGTTTCGTGTCAATTAGGCATTTCGTCATCGGCCTATTAGCGGCAGACCTGCTAAAGCGTCGAGCAAAAGTTCTTCTCCTCGTATCCGTCTTGTTACGTAATCCCATTGTAAAAAGGCACTCGCGTCAATTCGCCAAGACCAATTTTGGTAATTGCAAGGAAAGGACTCGGTAAAGAGTATTTAATAAGGAGGATCGAGAATCCAGAGTGCCAGAGCTAAAAACTAACGGTAGCTAATGACAAATGCGAAAGTCCAATGGATGGTGAAAGAGGATATTCCAGAATCGAGAGATTCCTCGTCAGGCAGGAATAACGAGACTTTGTTGCGAAACGTCTTACAGGTCGTGTCTCCTCGTACCCTCAGGAAACACAACTGGATTTTAATATTCCTCGGCGATTACGTGCAGCCACAGTTTATATTGGATGTGACGATTTGTACATAATAATAAGTGGACGAACCGACATACGAGTCGGCAAGGGTTAATGGCGATAACTGCGATTGGCTAACACGAGAGACATAAATGTCAGGAACGACGTGTCTCTGGGCAGCTATGTGGGACGCGACAGGTCTTGCGCGGCTTCGTCCATTCCAGCGACCAGCTGTGCCACCTGGCGACGGAACCGCGCGTCTGTCCCCACGTACGCGCGTTCGACTATTTATTCTCGAAAACGATAAAAGAAGGAGAAAAGCGCCAAATACAAACTAAACTCCCGGGAGATACCGAAAGACGCAGCAGCCTTGGCGCGTCCACATCGAGCGTCATTGCGTTCGCGTCCATTCCTGGCATCCTGAACCTTACGAAATTGGAAATAGCCGACGGATCGAGCTGCACACTCGCGATTCTATGCTAATACTGCCCTCGGCCATAGACGTAGTAATTCGTTGCCTTAATGTAATTGTATTGTGAAAATATTCATGCATTCCGATGCGCACGTTTGACGCGCTACAGGAAGACGAGCGCGGAATTTCAAAGAGATTAGTTCGAGCGAACTAGTATGGTAACGTGAATTCGAACGAGTAGAGAAAAAGATTTTATCTTTTTTTTTTTACTTCGTCGCCAGTTGCCTGCAAAGTTCAAGGCGGAAATCGCACCAGCTTCCTTTACGGTCGACCTTCCCGCTTTTCCCAGCTGGATTCTCCATTTTCAATTCGGAATTGCCGATTCCGGACGCGCGAGAGAGTCCGCGTCTTGGAAGAAAGTGAGGACGGAGACGGAGCTGTACGCAGGAATTCGCGCCGAGTTGCACCTGAGAAAGTCAAGAGCGCGAGTGAGCGCGACCGGAGTGGTCAGTCCAGTCTCCCCTTCGTTCTTACCCAGTTATTTCCATCAATTTCACCATTTACTCTCTCATTCGTCTTCACGTGCATTTCTGCCCTGTCCGATCGCACCGCGATCTTTTGTGATGTCAGACATGAGGATCCGCCGGTTGACCTACTTTTGCCAACTGGTTTCGTCAATTCAACAATATTCGGACCATAGTAATCTGTGCGAGCTCCACGGGCCTCAGAACTGTCGCCTCACCGCTCCGGGTCTCCGCCTGGGGTCCAAGAGCCCCACGTGCCGTATTTACCTACGCTTTCGTAACGTGAATAACGATTAGCGACCATCGAAAGACGATTCCATGTGTCTGTCTCTCTGTGTGTCTCTGTGCCTCATGGCCACTGTGATAATTAGTAAGCTGGCCCTCAAATTATTATCACTTCATTTTTTTTATACTTGTTCAAAAATCTCAAATCCATCTCATCCCTGTCACTCTTCTCTCTCGCTCTGACTCCCTCCATTCTTACCTGTCGCGCTATTCGCTTTCGCGACTTCGAAATCGCCGAGCGAGAAAGTTCTCATTTGAATTTCCCGAACACACGAGTATCTCCTCCTTAACTCTTATCAGACCGTTATCCTTATGAAGCGAACGCACAATCCTCGTAAAAGTAGACTCTAACAATTGAGAGGGAAACGCAGCGTGAGCTGGAGGAATCCATCACGGTGATCGTCCAATTAACTTCTTACTATTACTTTCTCACGCGTAATCACTCGGTTACTACTGGACGCTCGAGGTACAGATGAATGCCCATCGATATCGCTGCTTCAATTATGAACAGTAGGTATACATAAGTTGTACTTTTGTTTTGCTTTGTTTTCTGTTCTCGCTGCGGTGGACAGCGGTGCGAATATTTCGAGGTAGTTTTCAAATGCAACGATCACGCATGCGCAGAAGCAACGTGCGAAATGCGTGAGCTCCGGATAATATTGAAACTTTGTGTCGCACCGTGATAATCGCATGTAAATTATTAATAAAGAGCAGGAAACATATTAAAGATAAGACGTGCTACGTTACGAGAAAGATTTCGCGAAAATATGCGCATTCAGAAAGCTGCTTGCGTCGAAGCAGACGACTCACGTGGCGTCTGCTAGAAACAGCTGACGACTGTGTGGAACACATTATTACGACTTTTGCCGCGCGCCACGTGTTATTTTAATAAAATAGGAATAAATGGCGACATGTCAATAGTAAATAATTGTCACCAGGTTCACCGTAACGAATAATAAATTTGCGAAAGTATCGCCCGAGGATGTTCGTTAAATCATGCCTTGTAACGATCAAAAGATTTGTCCCACTTCTAGACTATTATGTAATATCGAGAGCTTTTCTACTGCATTCAATCAATCGACTTAATTTATGCGGTTTATTGTAATTAACCGTATCGATAACTTCATAAGATTTCAGATGACAGATTGTGATACAGCATCGATTACGATTCATTTCGAGCTGTTAAATCTTTTCGAGACTAGTTGGAGGTTAGAAAATTGGGATCGGAAGAGTAACGATATTAATTAAATTTTGACTGAATGAGCATAGTTTCTCAGTTGGATATTATAGTAGAGATCAGTGCCAATGTTCCGGTTAATGTTCGATGTTTCGAAGATTCAGCAAAGAGTAAATATAACGTATAATCTGGTCAAGTTAGGATAGAACGACAATAGGATAGAACGGTACCTTGCAGTGCTGTACGACAGTGTTAGCCGGTTGTTGGAGCTCCTGTCGAAACTTAACACACGCCGTCGAAACTTTCCTGCGAAACTGGGCGAACTGTCCGAACTGGCACAATTTCTCCACACGAGCACAGAGCCGACTCGACCCTACACACGCCATAGCGAAAACTGTAGTGAGTCGAGTCGAGCAGCTCCCAAAGACTTTCAAGTTCCACTAGCCGAGTCCCCACCGACCCTCAAAATCAATCCCCACCTCCTATCCCTCCTCCTGTCCCTTCATCGTTACTCTTTCGTAAATTGTAAATATTCCCGTAAACTCAGAAATATATTCTAGTACTCAACTATCTTCAAGCCTTGATTATCGATGGTCGCGGCTGATCTTGGGCATCTTAAATCTTTCATGCTCTGTGATCACCTATTATGATCTCTTTTTCAGACTTCTAATTCTGAATGACTAGAGCGACCCGCCATATTGATTATAGTTGGTCTTATCGTAGTTTCAGTCGACTTGAATTTTAGCCGGTTGCCTTTAGTTTGGATTTGTCACGAAGTAACTGATTTTAGAATTTCATGATACCGTGATATTTCATGTTCGCTAATTTTCATTTTCAATGCCCTAATTAATATATGATCATAATAAGTTATACAAATACGTGTGCTTAGTGAGAAATCTTCACTTTCAGATTTATTGTGTTCTGCTGTGACTTCATTATGGCAGCGCATATTATAAATCGTGTAGGTATTGCTCTAAAGAAGCTGGATCATGCGATCAACCTCTTCTTTGGACGTGGATTTCCTCCTGGTAAGCACTTCTGTACAAAGTAGATACGTTTAAGAGTTTGGAGTAAACGTTACTTAGCAGTGAACGTAACATAACCTTCAATTACGGTTACCTATTTTGGATAGATATTTAGCATTATTTATTTGTAGCTGAGACAGTGACTATGTCATTTATTTTTGACATGATTTTTTCATTTAATTAGAGGCACTGTGTGCGCTACCAATCAGTGGTAGCAACAATTTGGAACAATTATCGCACAAACCAAGTGCGCTTTCTATTAAGGATATACTGGGTAATGGTTTTCTTTGGGCCGTACCAAAATCTAGGAGGACTATTGAAAAGAGGCTGAAGAGAAAATTTGGTGTCCCCAAATACAATTGGAAACCGTTGGTACCAAAAACAAATATTTTGATGTGTACAAATTGTGGTCATAATTACGAGGTTGGAAATTTGTGTGGTAAGTCTAGTAAATTGCACTATAAGTGAAAACATTTTGCAGCGTTTATGAATTTTCAGGCTATTGTTATGCAAGAGTAAAACGAGAAACTAAAAAACTGCAGAAATATATTCAGTCTCAGTTGAAGTTGAAGCCAGTAGAAAAAGAGGTGGTTGTACTTTATGAAGGAGAAAAGGAAAACCAATCTGCTGAATTTTGGAAGGTGCTAAAGATGTTCAATGTGCTAACTTATAATTCAATGGTACACTATTGATTGCTGACTACATAAATTTTGTTTCATAGAATCAACGTGTGGTTGAGGTACCAAGAAAACGACCACAATGGTTCCACCAAAATCTCATGCAGCCAACTACTCAAAACGCTTCAGATAGTAAGGAGGTGAAGCCTACAGAACTGGCATAATTTACAAATAATTTAAAATAAGGAAACAAGTGGAAAATATTAAATAGAGTTTTATTAACATTTTCACAACTTTTCGCAATATTGTGTGTTCACCTTGGTGATCGTTCTGTAAAAAGACTAATGAAGCAAATAAAGAGTAGTATAATAATTTTACGTAGTACGACTACAAAAGTTCGTTGATTAAAATGAACGAATTTACAGTTATAGCACCTCTACTTTCAGTTCTCGTTTAGATACAAAGTGGGAGGCACGCGGTAAACTGTGTTTGTAATACCTAATAACCTAGAATCGTTTTATTCTCTTCCAAATACTAATTTTTCGACAGTCTTTAAACTATTTATAATTACACCGGCGATCCCAGTATTGCTAAATACTCATTTAAGAGAAATACTCAAATTGTACGCAATAGATGAATTTTCCACAGGGCTCCTACACCAACCAATAATGAATAATATTATTTGATCGTTTCCTTTTATGCTTTTCATCAATAATAAACAAAGTCATTACTACTTCAATGTACTACTTCAAACTCATTCGTCCACTCCTCCTCTGTAAAATGATTTAAAACATGTTCATGAAATGTCGAAAATGTAGTGGATTTCCCGTATAATGCTCCGCACAGAGGGCAGACTCTTTCGCTTATCTTCTTATCGCTGTCAGAAACATTTTGACCACTTGCTAAATCAGAATTTCCACATGGTAAGAAACTGGTCTGAGTAGCGCCGTGTTCCTTCAAACTATCATCCGAATCAAATTGCGTTCCTATTTGACACATTTCCTTTCTAGCGTTGTCACGACAATTTTTACAGGTAAGACCTAAATTCAAAATTCATTTTATATACAGTCTTTCTTATAATTGAATTGAAATCAACTTGGATAATTAGCGTCGTCCTTATCTTACCATTCTTCATAATCTCCAAATTCCGCAAAGCACTTTTAAGTTTGGCTTGCTGTGCCAGAAGAGCATCCTTCGTTTGAGATAACCTTACGTCATGCTGCTTTAGCTGTTGTAAGGAATCTACATCTCCATCTTCGGGGTACGTAAATCCACCATTTTGCAAATTCAAATCAAAACTATTCTGCATTTCTACCATCTAAATCAGGAACGATTATTAGATATTAATCTTTTGTTGTAACTACATTTTATTGTTCCCGTACCTCTGCACACTGTTGTTCCAGTTCTGATTTTCTTAATTTTAAACTATTAAGGATTCTTAAAGACATTTCTTCCAAACTCTGCTGTCCATTTTCTGAAAATAAATGTATTTCGATTACACGTATCACAATATAATAAATTATTTATATTATCAAAATAATAAAGTTCAGGACATACCATTATTTGTTAATGGGAGACAGTCTGTAGATTCATTTTTAATGAGGCTGGAAATATCTCTGAAGCTGTAGGACAAAACATCTGATGGTGTCATGGGTGGATGTTCCTTCAATGTATCTGATATTTTATGCAAGTGTTTTCCTAACGATTTATTAGTTTTTGTCAACCGAGTTAATCTATTCCAAAGTTGGCGGTTCTCTGCAGCAACCATAAAAATATAATGTGTGAGTTGTGACTTCTGTTTCGTGAGGTCTTCTACTTTTTCCTGAAAGAAAATATCATCCATAATATCATTAGAGAGAACATAAGTGAAAAATTATATGAATATTTCAAACCTGCAGAGTTTGTATAACAGTCCTTTCGCTGGATGCATTGCTACGCACAACTGTAGTGGATGTATCCTTGCCACATTCTAAACGTAAACATAAATTTTCTTCCTCCACAGCCGCTAATCTATTCTGTAACTGCTGACATCGTTCTTTCATTGTTTGAAATGCAAGTTGTAGTGCATATTCTGACTCGGAGGTTTGATCCATCAAAGGATCTGTTCCACTGCTTGAATCCATTACGTTTGTCCAGTTACAAGGGTCTTACGTTCTCTGTGTCACCATTTAAAAGCGATGTAATAGTTGACTAATAAGATGTTATAGAAAAACAAATTTCGACCATTTATAACCGAATAAATGTGACAAGGAACGACCAACCGTCATAACAATTTTTCACTTTTCTATCGTTATTAGACAATGATGTAAATTGCCGAAGCACAATAATCAGTCTAAATATTCTTTAGTCAATCTGTATAAATAAAAAAATACATCAAAGTATTGTGAGTGGTAATTCCCCGCTGTTGGCACACGTCACTGACAAGCATCGAGGAGATACTAATAAAGAGTGCCAGCCATCATGGGACTTTATGTCTGACGATTAGTGGGCACTGTGGGCACGGAAGATATGTTTGGACACGCATATAAGTTCTGAAAGGAGTTGAAATACCATATAGTTCGTTTCGTGCAAAGCATACACGGAGGCTGACCCTCTTTATCAATATCTCTTCGGTGCTGACAGATTAACAGTTCTTCTTTCTTTCGACATTTTTAAGTAGATTGCAAATGTCCCTAAAGGCATCAAAGCAGACGTCTGGACTGTCGGTAAGCACATACATATGTCGGTAAGGTCGGTAAGATGGCCTTCTTTAGTCGTGGTTGTTTTACAATTTATCCTTCATAGACTGAATCGATTTTGAAGTAACCTAAAACCTAAAACGAGCTGTTTCCTTCGTGCATGAATTCAATGATCTTATCTAAAAGCTAATAAATCTCGAGCAAGGCAATCAGATATGAAATAGGTCTGTTCTCTTTACCTACACTTTCTGCACTTTTCAAAAAGTGTAAATTCTTATTGGATGATATTTTAAGTAAATAATGAGAATCTGCACGTTTTGAAAAGTGCAGAAACTGTACATACAGTGTATGGTTTAGATGCTTTGGGTCTAATTTTTAACGTCAAAGGTTGATTCTACATTTTTCCCTATTGGTCGCTACCTGCTGTTTTTCGTGTGTGAGGCCGATTTTGGTTCGAGTCTCTGCAACGTAAATTATTTTCATCGTTTTTATTTTTAATTTTTTTATATTTTCAATAGTCTGTATAAACAGAAGTTAACATGTATGTATTATATTTTACTATATTTATTGGACGAATACAAATTGTGAACTTAAATTTAAGCTACATGGTCATATCTAACAATACAGTAGACTCTCGTACAGCGCGATTACTTTAACGCACCAAAGATATTGCGACTACTGTTTTCATATAACGCGATTCTTCCTACAACGCACCAAATAACAAAACACAGGAATTACCTCGTTTAAGAATTTAATCCGTACAGCAGGATTTCCTTCCACGTTATATGGGAATCTGTACTGTATTTCACTGGAATCAACGAGTAGCGAGCTTTGTGTCGACCGAGTCTATACAAGTTGGGTAGTTCGGAATCATCTAACGTGGACAAGACAGAATTTCATCAGCACTCGCAGATCGACCATAAAAGGATACTGAATGTTGAATCACAAATGGTTAAATGGGAGTTACTTTATTCAAATCAACCACGAGTACTAATAAATGGTTGAATATCGTGTAGATTGACAGTTGGAATTTTCAACAAACCAACGGTTAAGTTTTCTTTATTTTTTGGTTTAATTTCGAGTCGATAACTCTTAATTTACCCGTAATTGAACTTAACCAACTGTTTTAATAATCAGTCTAACGTCCGAGCGAAATTCCACTGTAAAACAATAAAAGTTACAGTTGGTTGAGTCCCCGAGAGATGGAGACTGTAGAAAGCATACGTGAAGCAGGGTGCAAATTACCATTTTCTGCAGTAGCTCTTCGTTAACTATTGCCCTCTTTTTTTATACGTAAATATATTTATTGTGCCGATGATCTACAACTTCCATCTCACAAACCGATACTGAAAGCTATAAAAAATGAAAAACCAACGTACAAGTAAATTCTTCTCCTCTAAATATTTCATGTGGCATTGAGTGTCATTGATCACTGGACCCCGAGTGGCCCCAAATGTCCCGGGCACGAGGGTATAGCCACTAGCGGTTCTGCGCATTTGGACAGTGACGTCACTGGACCTTCTTTGTTCCGATTGGCTGACCACTAGACCCTCTTTACTCTGATTGGCTGACATACTTCCCGTACGCCGCAACATCGGTTCCATTTTGAGGGGCCATATTCTCACACACCTAAACGTAAATAAGTCCCCTCAAAGTAAAACTGATCGCGCTTCGAACGTGATGTCATTGGTCCCTGCGCGATCTTTACCAAAATACGATCGCTAGTGGCTAAACCTCGTCTATTTGTGTCATGGTTTCGGACAGTCCCGGGCTGCTTTGGGCCCCACAGCACAACGATAGCTTCGTGCCGCGTTCGTGCAGGTTCGTGCAGGTTCGTAACGCAGCACTCGGCGATACTCGTCAGCATTCGCTAGAGCTTAGTCGCGCGACAGACACTGCGTGAGAAGTGTTTCGTGTCAAGTTTTTATTCTTGATCAACTGGTGTCTTCTTTCTTTCTCAAAGATAATCGCGAGTGCTTAAGCATCGTCGGCCCTTGGATTTTATTGGATTCATCAGATTATTCTGAATAGCAACTCGTCGTTACGGTATTTATATGTTATTATTCTTCATTGGAAGTTGCTAGCGCGATCTTTACTCTGTCTCTTGTAGACACACTCGTCCCCTTTGCTGGAGACGCAGTACATCTCCACCACGCAACGATTCTTCCTCAAAGCATACTTGCTAACTGTTTAGTTTAATATAATGTATTTAAAAGCTTTCTGGTTCTCTGAGAAATTTAAGGAATTTCGACCACTTGCTTCGTGCTGGCGCGGTGGATTCGGGTCAGAAGTGAAGCCGAGTATTTGGAACATGCTTGGGGCAATTACGGAATTATCTAGTCTGTTCGTAATAGAACAGGATGCAGGTCGAGTTTATTCTGCCTGCCTGGATAATTATTTCGTAGCGAGTTCCAGTTTTCAGAGTTCATTTTACTTTTTTACTTTGTAGTAACGTGGAGTATTTCAAGTACGTTGTTCGAAGGGACTGGAAACTTAACGGCGAAGCGCAGTTGCCTAATTAGCATTATAACGTCAATTACAATAACTGGTGCGTTTGTGTTTGTCGATGAAAAGATCGTAAAGTCGAGATACCAGTTTGTCATGACACGAATCGGGAGTTGTAAATCGCAAATTGACAACGCGAAAAACAGTGACGATTTTCTGCAGCTCTATTATGAAATTACTTAGGGGTCCTGGTGCTCGGTTGGACTACTCGGCGACTTTTTTTTCCCTTGCTATTCGGCAGATTTAAAAATTGCAAGCAAGCTGCTTCCTCGTTAAGGCCGCTTTCATTTCGTAATCATGACCAACGCTCTGGGAGATCCGAGGTTCGTGACTTGCTTTTACCTCCGTCGTGTCGAAGGACGCTAAATTGATTGTCGATCGACGAAGAAAAACATCGAGAGACAATGGTCGTACGAAAATAGAGAATTTCTCGTGCATGAATCGCGTACATGAAATCGTTCGCAAAAAATAACTTGGGCAGAAAACTATAGAATATTAAGCGATAGCGTCAAAGTCAGTACCAGAGGCGGCTGAACTCGCGTGTGATTTTCCAATGGAATTCAGAGTCCAGAAACGTATGGGTGAGTAGCATCCACAACGTCTCCAGGTTGCATTCTGTTATCCTGCTCTTTCCTCCCGAGGCCTTTTCTCGTTCACCTTGGGACGGATTAAACTCGTAAAGGCGCTGAGCACAGTTTTGTTTATCCGTCTGGCTGAGAATCATTGACCGAACGAATCAGTGAGGAAGTCTTCGTCATTCAAGCTCACTTGGTTGATGTGTCCTTCGTCTAACTGCGAAGGTTTCCTTAGCGAGTCGACGCTCTAGAACGATGACGTCGTCCAGGTCGTTCTTAGATTTTTTAAACGCTTATCGACTAGGAAAAGTCCGATCTCAGGGTGACGAGTCCCGCGTTCCGCTTCTCCGGCGTTCGCCATTATACTTTGAACGTCAGACCGGAAATGATTCATTTCGTTTTTCACGTTTTATTTGCCTTTCGTATTCCTTCCATTATTAGTCTTACTCACTTCGTGCATTATCTGCTGTTCTATGAGTGTGTCTTTATTTGCGACAAGAGTGCGGAATCCAGTGCACCTTTTGCTCTTTTTTATCTCTGGGCTGGATTTACGTATATTGGGACACGTGTCCTGTGAAAGAGCAAATATTTTCGGAAGCAAAAATTTGAATTTTATAAAACTGATTAGAGATCGCAAGGCTTCTTAACTTTGCTATTGTTATATTTTCGTAGATTTGTTTGATATATTAAGATGCCTAAGGCGCTATGGACGTTCAGGCATTTTCCCGAAAGATTACTCTCCCGGTATTTGCCGGTACTATGATTATGAAATTCGTAGATTTATTGTTTGATATATTAAGATGCCTAAGGCATTATGGACGTTCAGGCATTTTCCCGAAAGATTACTCTCCCGATATTTGCCGGTACCGCCGGTACCACCGGTACCGTTAACTCATTGACAAGGCGCATTGTTCTCACGTCCTTCTCTCTAATAGCGACGCGTAGCTGCTTACAGAACGTGGCTAGTTTTAAAAACAGATGTCATTCGATGCATTGTTAGAAAATAAACAGTCAAATTCCATTCCTCATTATCAGTATTGTCAAGGCGTTACGTGCGACTATGTTATCTTAGTTTTCTTGTTGATCCAGTTGCAAGATTACTAAGATGTCCTAGATAAGTATATACCTCGCTGGAAGAGACGCGACTATTGATCCTAGAAAAGAACGTATCTCTGTGACACAGTAACAGAGTGAAATCTCATACGGGTAAAGTAATCTTAACCCGCATAGCCTCTTAACGGTTTTCCTTCTTTCCACGCCCCTCCTAATCAGTGCACACGTCACACGCTGCTGGCTGTTAGCTTTCCGAATGTATCGTTAGTCCGATGCTCGCAGCCTCGAATGCTTTCGCGTATGTCAATATGGAGACGTCAGCGATTACGAGAGACGTTCGCATGTTGGCGACGGGAATATTTCTAGCAGACTTGTGTGTAAGTAAGTCGTAACGTCTGGAATTTGAAAAATCGAAATAGTCACTTTGCTCATAGCAGTGAGCAGATTGCGAGCGCAAACGTTCAGTGCGGCGATAATCGTGGAAGTGAAAGGCAAAGTTTGTGAGATACGCGATGACGACGTCGATGACGATAATATTTATCAGGTCCTAGTCGAAAATTTATTTCTAAAGGTGTTTAACGAGTTATGTATTTACGTATATAAAAAAATAATAATGGCGGCAGAGTGAGTTAAGTGAAAAAAAAAAAAAGAATAGAAGGGAATTTCGCTTTTCGTCTCAGTCCGTTTGCTCCGAATTCCGCGAATGAGTTTAGCGAGGATTCGTGGGCTGAATCGCGGAAGAGGATGAATTGGCGAAATTAAATAAAAGGGTTACCAAGTGGTAATTTTCGAGAAATGCGTGGTACTGCGCATGCGTAATTAAATACCCACGTGGCCTAGAGAGTGACTATAGAATTAATTCCTCGAATGACACGCTCGTCGATCCACGATCCTGCGACAGAGTCGGTTTATACTACCTGTGTGTTACGTCACGTCAGCTGTGGCCGCCATAGAAGCGAGAGTACGCAAAGCTGCGACTGGATACTTTGCACGCGGGAGCAGCGTTAAGGAATTCTGCGAAAACCGCTGATCGGCTACGATCGGCCTGTGGAGGCTGCCGATTGCTCAGCGCGCAGAGTCTTTCTTGCTGCTCCAGGGGAAAGAATTGCGATAAATTTTTTGGTCGCGCGATCGGCCAATCGGAACTTTGATTAACGAGCAATTGGAAAAATAAGAGAAAACCTGACGCTTGTCCTTCGCATTCGAGCAACCGGCTGGCCGATACTTACCGATTACCTACCGCAGATGATTTCTCCAGCAATAAGACTGGCAATGGATGCTGTGACAGGACTTGCTGGAAGAGATTATATCTGGAGCAGCTAAAATGGGTAAATTCGGTCGACCCTGCGAAGACTCACGTGAAAGAAGATGTCGCCGAGGTTGCAGCGATGCTTTGGTGCGGTCGATAATGCTTTAAAACAGCTGCGGCTGCATGGAAATGCACAAAAATAAACGGGATCGATATATGTATTGCTGGGATGCTGCATCGCGCCTTCGCTTTTACTCGAGGTCCATATGAAGATCTTCGTCAGCCAAGGATGAGAGGAGAGAACGGACGAGTTTCCTGAGGTACTCGAGGACGCTTGTGCTTTCTACGTGTAGTGTGTATTTGTGCATTTGTGCATTTGTGCAGTTGCGTATTTGTGCATTTGTGAATTTGTGCGCGTTTGCGGGAGCCTTGAGGCGACTTCTTTTTAAGCGTTGCAGTAACGTTGCGTCTGGTCCAAGTCACTGGAGCGATTAGCATTTGAACGAGACACTGGATAACAATAACAACAACGGCCTTCAACACCCAGAAGACTTTGACTCTTTGCCAAAATTACTCTCGACTGTAGAAGCGCGACGATCTAGTTTCGATGTATTTATCGTGACCGTTCGTTGTTCTACCTTACCGATCAATCAATCTTGTGCCGTAAATCCATTTACAATTAACCGTTATCGTGATTCACGCGTACGGTACTACGAACGTAATAGGAACCTCCGTCGAGTCGCAGAACGAGAAAAACTTTCGCTTTCGCAAAACTGCCGCGTTCGCAAATTTCGAACTGCCTAGTCTGCTGAATCTTCGGTGATTCGGAAGGTCGGCAAACACGAAGCACATATTTTTACTCAGTGTCGCAGATTGTCTGGAGTCTTTTCTTTCTTCTTTTTTTTTTTTAATTCTCGCCGAAGCAGGGAACGAGGCAACGAAGGGACAGGATCCGCGCTGAACCAGAGAATTCTCTCGCTGAAGCCTCACGGGTCCAGCTGGATCCAGCTGGAAGCCACCAGTAGCCCCACGTGCAGTTTCCTCCCGGCTGCTTTAAATTCTCCACGTTTTCGCAATCTGGCCTGAGCCGCAGAGACACGCACCAGCCGCAACTTTCACTGTCGCCGAGCTGCATTTTGGTTGCGTAAAGAAAGTCCCAGGATACTCGTATCCCACGACGTATCACGCATTGCACCAGGGGTGTGCAGCAACGACGGCTGATAGTGTCGAGAGCGCCGGAGGAGAGGAGAAGAGAGGAGAGAGAGAGAGAGAGAGAGAGAGGAGAGAGCAGAACGCACGCAGGGAAGCTTCGACGTGGCTAAACTGTCACTTCCGGTCTCATTTATTGCTCGACGTTTGGGAGGCTGCGAGCGGAACTTCAGCGGGCACATGTATCTCCATCTCTTCGTTTCTAATTTATCTGCCTTTACATCCGTTCCTCTCAAATCGCGTAAAAAACAATAATGAGGAACGCGTAAAGCGTAACGGGAGGCGACGTTAGAAGCCAAACGGGCAACTGAGCATCCTCGAGTTTAAAAATTCTCCAGAGGAAATTCAATCTGGATACATCAACCGCGGTACGTCGTGTTTGGTGCTCGTAGTTCAGATAATAAAATTCTCTGAATCCCCGTCCCTTATCTATGTCAACAGATCATGGATAACGATGCAGCCATCAAACGCCGTTGTCTTACACTCGCGTGTGTAAATAGATACAAAACTAATGTATAATGTGACATCGCGATAACACATTGAACGCTGCTCATATCGCGTGCAGGTATCACACACACATGCACTCATGCGTGCAGTCGGTCTTCGTCACGAACGGAACGTTGGACTTTGCGCCGTTACGTGAGCTACTGGCGGAGGGCAAAAGGTAAAAGTCTGTATTCGTTACGGTATCGCTCGAGCAGCCCTTGCGGAATCAGGAACTTATTTATCGTCTAATGCGCCTGGAAAAAGAAATTTTTTAATTTTTTTCAACAAAAATTTAATTCACCAACACTGCGCATAGCGCGCAGGTGGAGGTTGAGAATTCGATGAACTAAATAAGTGGAGGGCGAGGGGATGCGTCACGTAATTTCATAGGACGACACGTTCCTCTTGCAGCAGCCTCATTAAAATTTCAAGCTTCTCCGTGCATTTCACCTAATGACCTCTTCTCTTTCTCTTTCTCTTTCCGAGTGACGACTCTTTAACGGAAATATGAACGTCCAAAGTACGGCTGTGTCGTAGAAGCCGAGTTTCGGTATTTTCTTAAAACGACGCAATATCGATCGACAACGTCCGACTGGTCTGCGTCGAAATTCATCCGCTACGAAGAAAGGGGGGTCAACGTGTTGATCGGGAGGAGCCTACAGGGAAAATTGATACCAATAAACAATAGGATACGTGTGTGAAATCAGAGCGCGTAACATCATTATGAATATCTTCGGATCGACCGATACTCGAGGCTCGCACGAAGAGGAAGATTTCTCGATGACGCAACCGTTGAAGAAGTCGAGCCTCAAACCCACAAGAGTAATCCGAGTAGCGTGACTTTGGACAGCGAGTGCGGATGGACGTTCGTCGTTATAACGAACAGATTGTCTCTACCACGGCAATGCAATTGTCCGTTCTTGCTTACCGCGACAATCCTACCGTCCTCGTGTTCCAGTGCTATTTCAAAGCTGCACCACATCCTGTGAGTCACGTCGCTTCTCGCAGTGACGCTACCGCTATCAATCATCGGTCCTGCGAGATCTGCACATCCACTGTCAATGAATTAACTGGACCGGAGGGGCGCAGCTTCGACCCCAATTCATTTTGACGCAAGTGCATTGCAAAAGTGCACCGGGTTGCATCGAGCTACGGTAGCTGCAGTAACGAGGAACCAGTTAGGGTTTGTCTTGGTCACGAAAGGGGTGGCTGTGCACGATGTATTTCTGCGCTATTATTTCTCAGTGCATTTTACACGCGAGTGCGTTTTGCACGCATCTGCGACTCCATCACCTTCAATGCATGAGCTGTTTCGGAGGACTGAACAAAGGGAGCGAAAAAGGGGAAAAAAGTAGGGGTTGCCAGTCTGGCTGCGTTCACGCCGAGACGCGGCAATTCAACCCCTGCTCGAGACACGCGCTTTTTTCATCGTCAGCTTCTGCCTCGTTGTTCCAGTCTCTTTGGAAATTATTAGCGTTAACTGGGATCCTTTAATGCATGGAGCGTCGCACGTGCTCGGCTGGACTTGCAGACCGTGAAGAAGTTTCGTCGGCACATTCTTGGAGCAGCAACGCGAGATGCTGACGTTTAAAATTATGCCTGATTAGAGGGGGAAAAAAAATGGCGTGGGAAGATGCTGTTTGCGGGGATGGCTCTGTGCGAACATGAACAATGAATTTTCTGCACAAAACTGGTACCACCTTCGGGACACCTACGCTCTTGCGCACTCAGGCTCACGCATCTGCGAAGATCCCACTGTGGCAGATAAGGTCACGGGTGTACTGTATTAATTTTTTTAACCAAAAATTATTTATATATATCAATGAAATTCAAGATAAATATACTTTGTATTTAAATGTAAGGTTAACCTTATCACAGAAACCAAATGTTACATGAACGTTAAATATTCATGTCGACTATATCTATCGATATTATAATTAACCACACGCAAATATACACATACGTACAATTTAAACTAATAATATGATCGAATAATATTTTTTACAATTTTATATAAGTTATTAGAGAATAATTTTGAAATCATTGCACTTATGGTCAATATTCATCATCATCATGATTTAGACGTATTAGGATTTTCTTGATGCTTCGTCGTTTCAATTATTTCGTTAATCATCATAATTATTGGCAATCAATGAAATCGGTTCATCCCCGACGTCATTAAGATTCCGATAAAATAATTTTAATCCAGTTATTCTTACAATGCTTATTTCTATAGAAGATTAGTAAGCCTCTGTCGCCTATTTGATGAAAAAATATAATATAAAAGAAAACAAAAAAATATTTAATAAGAAAATTACTAGATTTTGAGTTTTTATACATTAATGGTATTACGGCACCTGTATCAATAGCAGATCGGCGTATGGCGTGCGTCCTGTCGACCGTACAAACCAGGAAAAGACCGAAAAACAGGTTGATCGAAAGGATATTAGCGAATTTAGAGTAGAAGGGATAATCCTTTAGTGGAAAGCGACATCTCTTAAGAAAACGTACAATTATTTACAAACTGCCGGTAATGCATGTCTTACACGGGTCTGCGAACTCGCGAAAACACAAAGCATCGTGTTCGCGCCAACGTCCAACGTCCAGCGAGAGAAGCGTATCTTTTTTTATTTTATACATTGGCCGTCGTGGCGCCAGAAATAGACGTCGAGTGGATTCGATAGAGACGCTCCCGTGTATTACCACTTGAAAAGAAATGCGCATTATCGAATATTCTTATTCACAGAATTTGAGACTTCCGGCAACGTGCCATTTTTTTTTTTTCGTTTGCCGCCACATGCAAAGAAATAGCTGCGCACGTGAATCACGACGTTGGTTGATCAACAAAAAATTGAGAGCCATTTACGCCAGCACATCCTAACGCGTGATTCACTCGTGGACCAGAAGAGTAACGTTCGACTAGAAAGAAATATGCATGTAAAGTTCGTTTAAATCCGCGATTAAATCAACATAGAAACCAGAATTTGAAAAAATTGAACAGGGTGCCAAAAACCATATTTAATCGCCTCAGGTTATTTCTGCTTTATTTTCATGGTCGCGACTTAAAAATACAAATTTCTCTCGGGTACATTCGTGAGAAAAATAAAGCATGTAAAATTGAATCTCAAACTGCTATTGTTTCGTCTGGTTTCTTAAATCGTTTATGATGCTAGTTGCTCAGACTTGGAGCTTTGTAATAAGTGATGTCCATTAGAAATGAACGGTCCTCCATTGTATCAGGTTAACCTTCGTTTTATGTAGTAATTTGAAATGTGATCTACCTGCGATAAGGTGAAACGTAAACCGCGACTTTGTTTCTCGAGAATTCGAAAACACGCGATTGTCAACTGCATGCGCAGTAAAAGTCACCAATGACTTGTCGACACTGAATGGGACGAACAGCGTTCAGTGAGCAGCTACCAGTTTCCGACCTTCTTTACGCTTCTACTGTCCACCCACTTTAGCGTACAGTTATAAGTACAGTTTCGAACCGACAAATAAGGATCCAGTGCTAAAGCGAATTCGTTTTTCTGTTTTCTTACAGAGCACGGATTATCATGACGAAGATCGAAGCTCATGGACCCCACTGATGTCAAGGATCAATATTTGCTGGATCGATCCTCTTGATTCCCTTAGAGTTGATATAAAGCCAGTAGAAATGCTGTGCTGATACGCCCCTGAAAGGACAAAGAGAAAATATACATAATCGACCAATAACTTCGAACGAGCGAAATGGGTCGGCTGATCTGGCTGTTGGTCCCTACGGTGGCTCTGACCATCTTGAGCTCAGTGGGGGCCTTGGAAGGACCCAACGTTTGTACGCAGCAGCAACAGTAAGTCATCCCAGAATTCTCTTGGCTAATGATAATTCTTAATTAAAATTCTTTAATTCTGTGTTATCATGATAACGTAGGTACACGACGACTGTCAGGATATCCGAGCAGGTCCCGTATCTGATGCGCGTCTACACTTGGTGCTTCAGCATTCCGCCAAGGTGTTCCAAGTACAAGTCTGACTACAAGACTGTTTACAGGACTCAGGTGAGTCACATGCGACATAACCTCTTTAGTGTCTAAATTAAAACTTTTAATTCTTTCTCTATGGCAGACCCTCCTGAAAACACGACCCGTCGAAGAATGCTGCAAGGGTTTCACCAAGACCAACACTGGCGATCGCTGCATCCCAGTCTGCTCCGAGGACTGTCGCCATGGCACTTGCGTAGCACCTGATGAATGCAAGTGCGAGTCTGGATACGGAGGCCCTGCATGTGACATAAGTGAGTTTAAATTTTGTTTGGCCTCAAATAAAAAATCTCTAGGCAAAAGTCTAACTCGAACCCGCTTCTTCTTGGTAGAGTGTCCATTGGGCAAATGGGGCAGAGATTGCCAGGAGGATTGCGTATGCCAGAATGGAGCCACCTGCGATCCATTCGATGGGAAGTGCAGGTGCACCAGAGGCTGGACCGGTGTCTATTGTCATCAACAATGTTCACCCGATCGTTATGGTCAGGATTGCGTTGAGGAATGTCGCTGTCATAATGGCGGAAGTTGTCACCACATTTCCGGCGAGTGTCACTGTGCTCCTGGATACACTGGGCCTCTGTAAGTTTTGCTAAACAGAGAATTTATCAACCTGTCAAATAGGAACTTGAACAGATGTCAGATTTGTTATCTCTTCAGGTGCGACGATCTTTGTCCTGATGGTAAACACGGGGACGAGTGCAAGTCCGAGTGCAGATGTCAAAATGGCGGATCTTGCAATCCTACGACTGGCGAATGTCTTTGCACTTCTGGATGGATGGTACCCGTAAACTTAATGAACGTTTAGTCTCGATATTTCAAAATTACAAAATTTGATTTTCAGGGTTCCGTTTGCGCCAATCGATGCCCGGACGGTAGTTGGGGTAAAAACTGCAGTGAGACGTGCAACTGCTACAATGGAGCTTCTTGCAATCACATTACTGGAGAATGTATATGTAAAGCTGGTTTTTACGGTGACAATGTAATTATCAATGTTATATTATTCAGTGTTTTGTTCCAAAAAAAAAAATATGAATTTTATACGATTTCGTCCGCAGTGTCTTCAAACATGTCCGGAAGGCAAGTTCGGCCTGAACTGCACGAACGATTGTATCTGCAATAATGGCGCCACGTGCTCCCCGGTTGACGGGACCTGTCACTGCAGTCCTGGATGGACGGGTAAAACGTGCGACTTGCGCGCATGCAGCAAGAATCGCTGGGGTCCTAACTGTACCAAGGTCATTTGAGTTTTTGTCATAATGAGCAGCGAGACGCAGATCGTATTTTCTAACAACTCTATAACGTTATATTATCTATCAGGTCTGCGAATGCGACGAAAGCAACACGGAACTCTGTCATCCTTGGACTGGAAAATGCATTTGCAAAATTGGATGGGATGGAGAAACGTGCGCGCGAACCTGTCCCTTTTACACGTACGGCAAGGGCTGCCAGAACAAGTGCAACTGCAAGAACAGCGCGCAATGCTCGCCCATAAACGGCACTTGCATGTGCGCTGCTGGTTACAGAGGCGACGACTGCAGCGAGCTGTGCCCGGTAAACACATTTGGTGAGGATTGTGCCCAGAAATGTGCCTGCAAGAACGGAGCTTCCTGTTCGCCAGAGAACGGTCGCTGCAACTGCACTGCAGGTAAGTCGATCCCGGTAGTCTGGTAGTTGATTTGAAAACGTCAAAGAAGAAGAGGAGCTCAAGCTTGATGAACGGAGGAGGAAAGTGTCAGTATCAGTAGCTTCTTTATTTTCTTTCTGATCCTATAAATTTGTTATTGTACCGCTTAGGTTTGTTTGCGGTAAATTTAGCAGTATTTCTCGCTCGTCTTCTGCAAGGCGCCATTTTGTCCCGTTTGTGCTTGAAGTGTTTGTTCGTTTGTCGTATAAATAAAATTAGAGGTTTCGTGCGATTAGGTAAGTTGTCCTTTGACAGTAGTGTGTGTGGATTTTACCAGGATGGACTGGAGTCCTATGTGATCGTCCTTGCGCTGACAAATTTTACGGGCAGGACTGCAACGACAAGTGCAAATGCTTCAACGATGCAGCGTGCAATCCGCAAAATGGTAAGGGAACAACTAATAACTAATAACTGATACCTCGATTGACACCCTGCTTGGTTTTGGTAGTTGGAAGAGAATATCCACGCATGTTACTTGACACGAGCATTCCTTTTCGCGAACTCTTAACAAGAGCCGTAGATAAGACCTCACTCACTCAGGTGGTCCTTATTTTTTTAATTTTCACGTAAACGTGTGCGCCTCACCTCCGCACCCATCTATCACCAATACGCAATCGCAAAAGGTACATGCACGTGCGCTGCTGGTTTCACCGGGATGCTGTGCAAGGACCGCTGCTCTAAGGGATTTTACGGATACAAATGCGAGCAAATCTGCGATTGCGACGACGAGAACAGCGTCGACTGCGACCCGGCGACCGGACGCTGCATCTGCAAGCCAGAATGGCGAGGTTTGTCTTCTGCTCCCATTACTTCCGGTCATGTCACTCACCTGCACCGATCGTCTTATTTGCGACATGTCCCTAATGTCATTTCTATTATTTAAAAAATTCGCAACACGAACGCGCGGATCATTCGAGTAATTTTGATCGAATCATTCCAATCTACAGTCCATTATTTGTCACGTGCGTGAGATCGGTAGAGACTTGAACTTATGGCTGAACAGGGAACCGGTGCGAGACTCAGTGTCCTGAGGGCCTTTACGGAGATAAGTGTCACGAGCAGTGCAACTGCATGAACAATAGCTCTTGCGACCCGGAAACCGGACGCTGCATTTGCGCCCGAGGCTGGGAGGGAGACGATTGCTCGCAGCCCTGCAAAGAAGGCTGGTACGGTGTTCGCTGTCGAGAAAAATGTCTAAAAAAAATGCACGGTAAGTTATGACACATTTATTCGAACCTTAAGTCACGAGAGAAATTACGGGAAATTCTTAGCGTTACCGCCAGCCGTACATTTTCTGTATTTCTTGAGTGACCAGAGCATTCGGCTAAATCGTCTTTAGATATTCTGCTTTGCATGCCCGTTGCTTCTCATCGTTCTGGTTAGACATTTTGACCAGACGAAGCTTATCTTTATTTCTACGTAGAGATGCTTGCTTTTTTTTCTTTAATATTCTCTCCGTTGGTACTCCTACTATTTCCGCCAGCATTCCTTCCCTCCGCTTCCAGTCCTTTGGTTTTGATCGCGCGTCGTATTCTCGCCGCATCGTTTCGCACTGCTGATCTGACGTAAGTACAGATCCGCGATCCTCCAGGAGTCGTACTGACAGATTATTCTGGACGCAGGTTGGACATCCTGTCTACTGGGATACCCAGGATCTTTCTTCCTCCGCTGTTTAGGCTTGCGTTCTCGATCTTGCTCTATGTCGATCGGTTCTCAACAGATGGCGCCAGTAAATTTTTATATCTTTTTTCAGGAAATATGACTTGCGATCACGTAACCGGAGAGTACATCTGTCGACCTGGGTACCTGGGCCTGACTTGCGAGCATCCTTGTCCACCGGAACGGTACGGACTCAATTGTGCCAATCACTGTCATTGCAAAAACAGAGCTGAGTGTCATCACGTTACTGGTAGGCTTTAGAAAAATCATTCTTTTATCATTGATCTTCGGACGATGCCGGTTATCGTGTCTTCTTGACGATTACGTACGATCGCAGGCAAATGTCAGTGTCTACCTGGTTGGCAAGGGGAACTCTGCCAAAATCGTTGCCCTCAGGGAACTTACGGCGTCAACTGCACTCAGCACTGCAAGTGTCAAAATGGAGGAATGTGTAGATCTAACGATGGTCATTGTCGCTGCGAGCCAGGATGGACCGGAACTCGGTGTACTGAAAGTGAGAAACCCGTTGACTTAAAATTTATTAACAAACGAAATTATCAGGAAAAGTTAAAGACGCTGGATATTAATCTTCATTCTTTTTCACTTCAGTATGTCCCGAGGGATATTACGGTGATCACTGCATGCTGCCTTGCGAGTGTAAAAACGACTTCTTCATATGTCATCCCATAAACGGTTGCATCTGCAGGCATGGTTACACGGGTATGTACCAGGAATTACGAATAATTATTTTTCCGAGCTAATCGAGCCACGTTCCAGGTGAAAATTGCGACGAACAACTTTTCTCTCGCAACGTTCAAGAGAAGGAAGAGTCAGGATACGGAAGTTTCGTTGCCGGAATATTCGCGGCTATTGTAGTCATCGCCGGCACATTCGCAGCTTGGATGTATCATCGCAAGCGGGTCTCAAACTTGAAGAAGGAGATAGCACAGGTCCATTACATAGCGGCAGAGCCAATTACGTCACCTGGTAAAGATAAGACTTATTTAGAATTATTCCCACGCGAAAAGAAAAAAAAACTTACATCGATGACTGGTCATTTTTTTTTTCATCCTAGATCGCAATCAGTTCGACAATCCTGTTTACTCGTATCAAGGTTCATCAAGATCCGATGACGGCACCGCCACTTTGTTGAACAACGTTCAGATAAAGAACGACCTGGGTATGAAGAATGTGAACAACGAGAGAGCCAAGTTGGGTACAGCTCATGGAAGCTGCACGGATGACGACGACGACAGCTCGAAAGGTGCTTACGGATTGCAATACGATCACGCAGCTTCCTTGAAGAACAAGGACGCGGATCTTGGTAATCCAAACGTGAACAATTATCACACCATCGACGAGATGGATGGTAAAAAGGCGGAACATCTCTACGATGAGATTAAACAGAATAACGCGGATACGGTTTACGATCATTTGGATTACACGAGACCACTCAGTGCCTGGAAACCTCATTATCAGCGAATGGCCAATGGCTTCGGTCCCAAGGATGGTAGTGGACCCAGCAAATCGACTAATTCGGATCCAGAAATTGGTGGAACGTAACTCTTATTTATTTTGAAGATGCCTCCTGACTGATTGCGAGTCTATGAGTGACGGACTCTTTACTCCTGTTAAGGGCCGGCGGTCGCCATTGAATCTTACCTGCAGGAAGCTGCTTCCGTTTGGTCCATTCATTTACTCGTAGAGTTAATGAGCGTCTTTTACTCTATTTCTTATGAGAATCTAGGGAAACGCCTTAAACATAGAATCTTCGGTCTTTAAGCGATCAACTGGTGTCGGTCGTTTAAAAATCAAATGCAATAATTTAGGCTAAGGCATAAGGAATACAAGAAATTCACTGATTTGAGCTGAGAAGCTGTGTTGACCGAGAGTCGTTTGTCCAGGCGCAACGATGAGCATCAAGAATCATCTCCCTTTTGATCTGGTTAAATTTGTACATAATTTCGATTTGAATCTGCGTTCGACAAACGACGGTCGATGGTGAATTTGCGATACTGGCAAATTATTGTAAATAATTGCCGAAAAAGTTGATAAATATACGCGAAGGTATTTACGTTATACATATAAACTCTGCGGACTTATCGTGCGACTAATACATACGAGCTATTGCGTAAGTTTTCTTTTTTTATTTTTTATTATAAAAACTGCTCGCGTTCTGGGCTGCGTTTTATTCCATATTTTTCACTTTTCAAGAGACACTATATATATATAATATACTATATTCTAGAGTAAGTATTAAGGATCATTGTATCGTTCATGTGCAAAGGAGCCTATCAGGCTAGACGATGGAGAAATTATATTTTACGTTCCAACCAACGAATTGTCCTATGGCGACGTATTCGAAATGGAATTCTATTTGTCGACTGGGGCCTACGCGACGGGACTTACATTTCTCCGTACGTCAATTTTTTCTTCCTTTTAATATTGGATATGTTCAGCAGGAACACCGCTCAGGGAGCAAATACAGTTGATTGGTCAAATCTCACAACTGTTTCAAAATTAACGGTCAAATGACCAATCAAATGTATTTGCTTCCTCAGCGGTTTTTTTGCTGAACATACCCATTGTTTCGAATCTTCCTGGCGTATTGAGAAGTATCGAGGCGTTCGGATTGGAGGTCCCCGAGGGTCGATTCTGCTCACAAGGTCGACGTGAACGAGCGACTTTTACCTGTGATAAAGAATGAATTATTGTAAGCGCGCCTTAAAGAGGAGGAGGATCCGATAGTATCTCGCTAAATCGAAAGCGACGTATTTAACATGTGAAAATCAGTGTATCTTATATTTTCGAAGCGAATAAAACAATTAAATTGTAACACGAATTTTTGAAAACACGGCCGACCGTCATTCCTGCGAGTACCGACAGTTTGAACTTTTATCGATCGATACCGAAAATGAAGATCGGCATTGTTTTTTTTTTACGCGTTCATTTTACATGTAAACATACGTAATGTCGATCTTCAATGGTGACCATCTAATATTCTAGTATTTTAATATATAAATGTCTATAAGGAAATATTCAAGTCTATAGTATGTGCATGCGTACATGTATATCTGTGTTACGTATACGTACATGTCCCTATTGCGTATAGTAAAACGATCTATGCTCGTAGAAATGCGCTCGTATACTCGTGTGTAGAAATTCTTTAAAATAAATTTTAGTTAAGGCTGAGCCTTTCAATTCTCGAGGGACGACAAAGAACAATTACGCGCCGATCGAAAGAATAATATCTCTTGCGCAGATTCGTTGCGACGTTACAATGGCGACGTTCTGACATTATCAGTATATTTACACACTCATTATATATAATTAATTAAATAAATACCGGCGCGCTGGACAGAGCTAAAGAGGGGAGGATGCGTAGCCGAAACGTCGAGGAATCTTCTGAAGACGCAGAGAAAACGAAGAGTCAGAAGCACAGAGTCTACTGTCTACCTGGCCTCGTTCATCGAAAGTCCCAGCTTCGAAAAAGAAATGCATGCAGCTCCGAGCGGTTCGTAGCCTCGAGGCTTCGTTTAGCCGCTTTTTCGGAAACTCTTGCTCTACATTCTAGAACCACTTGTAAAACAGCACAAAGTTCAAGTCTGCCTTTAATTATATCTATGTACAATATAGTATAGACTCCCCTCGACCTCCAAGTTCAATCTCGTTGCTAGCAGAACTGGAGATCGAATGGGTTCCGTTGCTCGAACCCGCTTTTACTTTTCGTTCTTTGGATCTTGGGCAGTGACAACGAACTCGATAAATGGATAAGGAAAATGGGCGGGAAATTTGAATCAGCGAGTCGCGCACAAGTCAGCTAGTGAATACTGACGATCCATCCTGGACTTGACTCTGACCTGATCCTGCCGGAGCTCGCAGTAGTAATACGTTACCTTTTATCTAAATTACATGGCACGTTCAGGTTCGGCTAGGTCCGAACGATAGGTCATATACATACTAATGAGAATGTTCACGAGTAATTATTCATTAAATTAGTCACGTTCGTTAATTGAAGGATGGAATTCCTATTGTCAAAAGGAAATAAAGGAAACATAAATACTCGGCTCTAACGTGCGAGCTAAGTAGAGAAGGCCCGTAAAGTCGCACGAGAGCAAACCTAATCATTCTGAATCGAGCTTATCGATCAGAAGATTTCCGTTAGATCAAAGGTTCTCGTCCTCGTCCTCCCCGCCGCTGAGGGTCTCCTCGCTGTCTTGTCTCTCGATGGCGACGAAAGCAGCTGAGAAACCTTTATTGGTTATCGTGTCGTCGGTGCGGAATCGAACCAGCAAAGCCTCGTTCATTGATATGATGTCCGTGGTGTTCTGAGCGAACAATAGAATTAAATTACACGAAAAAGCAATTGTAAATTATCCAGACGAATTACGTGGACTTACGGAATTTCCACAGAATCGGCCATAACTTGGACCGGAAGAATCTAAGCCAGAGTAAACTTCAACGAAGTCGTAGCCACACTCGTTCTCGTCCTCCAACTGGAAGGACATGAAGGACAGATGGACGTTCTTGCCGACTGGCGCCTCTATGGTCCAATCGCAATCCGTTCTGTGATCGTAATTGTGATATCCGTACTTAGCGTGAGAATAAAGATGCTTCACGCGATCCGTTGCTACCAAGTGTCCTCCGCAGGCTTCGATAAATATTTGTAATAAGAAAAAATAGATGAAGGACGAAGCAAAGGACGGGAGCAGAAATTCCTTGGGGCTTAACACAAGCTGGTTATTACCTGTGGTGTGAACGGCCATAAAGCCTTTCCTTTGTACGGAACTGTCGCTCTTGAAGACCATATACATTTGATTGCTTGTTGCGAGAATAGGATGCGGTAGTTTACTTCCGCAAAATCTGCCAAGCGTGTGACTCTCCGGAGAATCGCCATCGTAAATGGCAATGTGATCGTAGGCGCACTCCTGGTGCGGCTCCATTTCGAAGGCGTTGAATATCTGAAAAGAGTCGGGAATTCACTCTCTGCTCTTCTTTAGATGGATGCTGGCTGATCCAATGGGATATACCAGTTTTATGCGATGTCCAGGGGTAGTAGTAAAGTGCCAAACGCAATCTTTGTAGCCGGGATAGTAGTCGGGATAATTGGGAGACGTGATAGTTCCCGAAGGGTCGGTAATCTCGTACTTGCAGCCACCTTCCTTGCAATCGTGTCCATTTTCATGGAGGGTGAAGCCATTGTGGCAGGAACACTGATACGAGCCGATAGTGTTACGACACTCGTGCTGGCAGCCTCCGTTATTATTGACGCACTCGTCCATGTCCATGAAAAAAATAGCGGCGAATCCGGATTTCTGTACACTGAGCATACACGATTTTTATGTTAAACGGATGGCAAGCGAACTTTCGCAGATTTTACCTGTTGTCCGAAGTAAAGGCGATTCTCATTGAATTCCCTTCGGAGGTCAAAAGGGGCGGCAGTCTAGAGCCGCAGAATATTCCGTGTCTTCGTAAAATATCCTCGCTCAACTTGCTCGCCACTTCTACGGAATCGTATTCGCACTCCTGCTGGTAGACGTTATTGCCCTCGAGGTCAAAGTGCGTGAAGTTCAGGGTGATTCGATACTGTGGAGGAGCTATGATCTCCCAGACGCAATTTTTGTTTCCGGGATACATTTCCGGAAAGGAAGGACTGGTGATGGTTCCGTTGCTGGCGTCGGTGATTCCGCCGCAGGCATCTGATAGGAGAGATAACGCAGGTCAAAAGGTCAAAATCGTTCGTGGCTATTAAAAATTTTGAATTTTATTACCTTCGCAATGTTTCCCATCGGAATGGAGCTCGTAGCCGATTTTGCAGCTGCACTCGAAACCCCCAAGCGTGTTTATACAGTCGTGCTCGCAGCCATGGTCGATTAGGGCGCATTCATCGAATTCTTTAAAGTTTAAAGGAGAGTCGGATTGATCGTTTGTAAAGACAAAATTTGAATAAGAAATTTAAAGCGGCACCTTTCATAAAAGTGGCTGAGAAACCGGCCTTCTGAACGGATCCGTCGCTGATGAATTTCAGGAGCAGCTTGTTTCCAGTGGACTTGATATCCGGAGGAATTTTGTAACCGCAGTAGACGCCGATTAAGGGCGAATCCGCATTGTGACCGTCTCTGACCTCCACGTAATCGTAGACGCAATTGTCATGGTTCTCAATTTCAAATGATTGAAACTTCAGAGCCACCTGATAATCCTGCGGTACAGTCAGCTTCCAAACGCACTCCTTGCTCGACTGATATTCTTCCGGATAATTTGGCGATTCCAGATGGCCAACTCCATCCAGCTCCAATTCTCCGCCGCAGACGGCTTCGTAATTCGCATTGAATCCTCTGTAGCCGCTCTGACGATTGGAAGTGACGTACGTCACGAGCATTCTGCTTCCGGTGGAGACAACAAGATTGTGAATCTTACCGCTTCCACAGAATCTCCCTAAACAGCAGGAATTGACAGAAAATCGAAAATCACCTCCTGTATAAGACACGTGACTTTATAAAACGAACCAATTGTGCTTTACCTAAAACAGGACTTTTCTGCCAGTAACCATCGCGAATCTCCAAATAATCGGTCCGACAATGGTCGCTCTTAAAGATGTCCAAGCTGGTGATATTCAAAACGATTCGTTCCCCATGAGTAGCCGTGATTCGCCATTCGCACCGTTCGCCGTCCGTGACCGGCGAACTATTGGGATGGGTCGACGAGCCAAAACTTCCACTGTTCTCTTGGAAGGTGCGCCCGCATTCTGTGGAAGAGGGTCATTGGTAAATGCAAAGAAAGGACCAGGACGAGCCAGGAGCGAGATCAAAAGAGATCTGTGTCAAATTGCGCAACTCACTGTGACACTTGTAAAGAAGATTAGTCTGAGCGATGTCACCCTCGCTGAGTCGTATCCTCTGGCCAATTTCCGGTCTCTTCTTGCCGTGGTTCTCCATGGGAAGAATGGTGTCGAGGTACGTGCCCTTCGAGAAGGTGTTCTTCGCGTAATGCATTATCGAGTCGTAGTCGTAGGGTAAACCCAGGGAGTTCACTTCCTCCTCGGTCAGCTTGTTAAAGTTGTATTCCTGACCTGAGCGAGAATTTAGCTTAGACAGATGATCGAGTGAGCACCGTATCGTTCATTCTGGATTAGCCTATCGTCATCTCGAGGGACAGTGCAGACGTCGCAGCTTCCTGGTCGCTTCTGGTATTGCGCGATATCCCTGAGGTCGCCGAGTGCGAAAGTCAAATATGGCGAGAATGAGCCCAAAAGCAAACAGCTCAGAGTCCACTGGCCAAATAGAGCGTTATCAAAGTTACGTTAGAGTAGGTCATTAATTAAGGGCCGATTTACGGCCGTGAAATCCCTTAGGAAATATTGGAGTTGCTCGTCAAGTCTGATAACAATCGGCTGACGTTGTACGCGCCGACCCTCGGGATCAGCCGATCATTCAAAAATTCCTTGATTAATCTGCACCGCAACTTCGGGACCTTCGAACTAATCGCAAGAGAAACATTTGCGGAGAGATTTTTCGCCAACTGGCGATCATTCTCAGTGGAATTTCTATAGAGCGACAAGGAAAGGCCTTAGGTCGCTGGCAGTTCTGCGCTGCCACGGAATTGGCCGACCTCTCGAATAAATCATTCGCATTGACTTCACTGAAAAAAGGCTGCGTGCCAGCAGAGAGCAAAGACACCGGAAGCATCCGGTGCCAATCGGGTCAGCAGCTCATTCCGATCATCCTGACTGTTTCTCTTTTTATCTCCTACTTTGCCACCCGTTCGCCTATGCAATTAATCAGGCCACACGGAATCTTTCCGAAGGACCAGATCGAAGCAGGAAACCTGTGAGAATTCTCGTACCAACTTTGAAAAACTTCGACGGATATTCTCCACTGTAGAATCAAGAGAATAAATGATCTGGCTGAGGATTCCGTCGTAGCGATTCTCCTCGAGTGACAGGAAGGCGAAGAGACTCCAGGGGATGATCTGACGTGTCGCGTGCAAACTAGCGGAAGCCTCCCGAGTCGGGGTCCCGCCGCAGGAATCACTCACCGGTCATGATGTTGTCGCGGATGATCTGCACGTGTCTGTCCCGGTCGGGCCGAGTGTGTTCGTGCCAGAATCCGACCACGTGTCCCAATTCGTGAACGACTATTCCAAACTTGTCACAGTTCTTGCCGATGCTGATGGCCTGAGGTCCATTTCCTCTCTTTCCCACGAAGGAGCAGCATCTGCCGGTAGAATTTCACTCTGAAAGTCTCGCAGTAACTTGTCCAGCCTTTCTTCCTCATCTAATTGCCCTAGATCATCTTAGGCCTCTATCACATTTATTTCCCCAAATACTCACCCGCAGGGTCTCTCGGTGAAGACTATGTAGTTCGGATGCTCCCTGGCTACCCTCTCGACGAACTTAACGCAGGTAAAGTTCTCCCAGTGCCTCATGGCCTGCTTGAATAGCGCCTTGTGCGCTCCGGAGAAGTTCCCGTCGATCTCGTACGGGATGACTCCGTGATCCCAGACCCGCTCCTTGCGCGCTGTCGCCGCTCTGCGAGTCCTGCTTGAGAACGGATGCCTCGACGTTCCTGGACTGTTTACCTGGTACTTTTGCTTGTGCTCGTTGTAAAACTCAATCGATCGCAGCCGACGATCGTGCAGGGAGATGACCTCGTCCGAGGAATCGACCTCGTCCTTCAAGAGCTCCAGTCGCTTCTGCCGTTTCCGCTCTTTCCTAGTTTGGCAAAATATTTCATTCCATCAAAGATTTTTTCTCCCATTCGAATAAAAAATATATTTCGCAGTAAGCCGTTTCGCAGTAAGCCGTTTCCCAGTAAGTTGGTTAGAAACGAACGGACGAATTAACACAGGATCTTTCGCCCAGGCTTTTGCGGGCTGTTCCATCCTGCAGAGAGACGAAGAGCTGGGAAACAAGGAAGGCGAAAAAGATCGGAGGGATAGTAGAAGCCCTCGTCCGAAAGAGGGCAGAAAATTTATGAGCTTTGGACAATGGGCTATCAAGCCCTTCCTACGGTAGAAGGGATGGAGGAGATAAAGCGGTTAGCGCCGTCATATAGTCCGTCTCATCCTCGTGCCATTTGGATATTGTGGTCCAGAATGAGACAGATGCTATCTATGCTAGGAATGCGAGACAGATGATCCCTCTACGTTCCTCCAGTTTCGCGAGATCTCGCAGTAAAGGTGGAATGTGGGCTGTAACCCTGTAACAGGTTATAACGGATTTAAAGTGTAAACCGTAATAGAGGCCGCCTCCCTTAACTTTACGACTGGGTCCACCCTGTGGCTACAGGCTGTACGATGGGTGCGATATGGCGCTAAGGGTTGAAATTACTCAAAAATCCCAAATATTAGCATGCCGAAGCTCAGCTTATTAACGGACTCATCGAACACGTGTCCTATTGGCTGAAATGGCCTTTCTCAATCTCCAGGACGACCTGGTACGGCAGTCGAAGTCCTTTAAGGGACTTTCGGCCTTCGGCAGGACTACAAGGGTATTTATTTTTATTAAGGTGGTACTCGAGTAGACATCAGCGTCGATAACGACGTCAGATTCGTTGAGACTTTTGAAACTCTCCCCTCGTATTTACCGCCCTTTATAGAGCGTATTAAACGGTGGGCTTGGCGCGCACGTGTGATTCTAGTCCTGGTTTATTAGTACTAATTACGAGGCGTTAGCGAGCCGGAGTCGGCAGGCACGCGAACACATCCTGGATCGGCATAGCATTATAATTAATAATTAGCGCGCTGGTGCTTGTGCCGCGTCGCTCCGGTTACGCCGTTAAGGTCGTTAAGGCTGTTAAGGGTTCCTTCTCTGACTCTAAATAATCAGGACTAACGATCACTACCCGGCTGTGAAACTCGAAAAGGGAGCTTTCCGTAACGCCTACGATATTCACTCATGTGCTTTCAGGATTCTGTATTTCCAATGCCACTGATAAAGTACTCGGCTTTTATAGCGCCTGCTTACGTATGTCGCTGCCACACTTGGACTCTGTAAAGCCATTGCTGGCTCTTGCTGTTTACTTGAAAAGCGTACGAGCACGATAATCTGGCTGATTTTTTTTTAAACGTCAAACCACTCAAGTCACACACGTCACACATGCCTGAAAGTTTTTTTTTTTAATTAAAAAATTATGCCGTCTCTTTCGCCTACTGACGCGTCAAGCTAAAATTTGAGTTTTCTTTGGTTGTCCCTGAGCGAAGGGATGTCAGGGGCGTCGAGGTTGATTAGGCGAAATTCGCTGATGAGGAGCGAGAGACCGGGAGGGAGAAAGGGAAAGCAAAATTATCATCACGGAGCTGTCTGAAGTTCGAGAGATTTTTTTTCGATTTTTTTTTTCGGAGATGACTAATGGTTTTGATTCTGTTCGGTGGGTGCCGGTGGTCCAGTTCCCCTGGGTGTTGTTTGCGCAAAGTTTAATCGCGTTCTGCCGCGTAGTCCGAATACGTAATTACGTGTGCTCGGCAGAGTCAGGGGTTAAGACGAAACCACAGCCAGCATTGGCACTGGGGCACAAGTTCAAAATCAGCAGAATTGAAAGAGCAGCTTTTAAATTTGCATTCGCAACTGCTCTGTACTTCGATTGAAAAATTCTACAAAGATCGTGAGCTATTTAGATTTTTCGACTTTTGTCTTTCCTATCGTCTTTAAGGAAGCTTTTAAAGCGTCCAGAGTGGGAAGTTTGATCTCGTCCCACTCGAGCGCGAAGTGCATTCTAAAAGGGTGCTGGTGGTGAGAAATCTTCGTGTACCGGAAGGAGCCTCATTGCGCGGCGGAAGTTACGTCTCCGCTTAGGACACTGATCTACGCGAATGGTGCCATTCGCGTGATTACGAGCTAAAATCCTCTCTACTTCCTGGTTCCTCGATCTCGATAAATCACTCGTTCTTCGTATCTAGGAAGGGGTTACCTTCGAATCCCGTAGAGTCGCCAGGCACTCTGCGGCCCTCAGGACCCTCGATGACTGTCGCCAATCCTCAGACTCGTGTGGACGAACCCTAAAGGGCGATGAGATTGGTCCCAGTTTCCCGTTAAGATTAATGCATCGACTTTTTACTTTTCTCACAGCCAGTGCGTCTTCCTCAAATTATCTTTGTGCCGCAAAATTACGCTTAATGCACCTGCACTTCCCGTGATTGCTTGCACAATGAAAATACGAGAGATGGGGAAATTAAAAATATTTTACAAATTTTTTTTCAATTTTTATCAGCCAATTTTTTGTCCTCCCTGATAAACAAAGCGGTTAGTTATAATCGAGGGACGGTTAGCCGACAGGCGAATCGCACTTTGCGAAACTGGAATGGTCCACGGCATCTCTGCCATCCATACAATTTACGTCATCCGACAGATTATTGACAGTTCGTGCAGTGAAAATACACGCGGACTCTGCGCGCCGCCATTCGACCCCATTTATCCCATCTTACGTGTCGATGACACCCATTGTTATTGACACGACGGGTGTCACTTCGGTCTCGCGTTGAATTGAATCATCTCTCAGGAAGTGGGTTACGTATAAAAAACCTTGAGCAAGTTCGCGTTTTATAATTTTATTCCTCATCTCGAAAGACAACGATGGTACCTTTTTCGATGATGACGACGATGACGACGTCTAGATTGACCCCCGGTGCTAATTTCGACTTCCGGAATGACTGCGCTACTTTGAGGATTTCCGGTGACGTCAACACGAGCAGGATGATCCTTTCGATTATCTATGTCTGCCGTTCGAATCCCCTCTCGTGGAGACAGCGTTGTCGACACATCAGATTTCGCATTTGATTCAAACGCATCACCGACAGCCTTGCGTCCTCCATGTCGGATTTTAGCAGACTGCGTCCTTCCCGACATCCTGAAAGAATTTTTTGAAACGATTCGCTTTCCACACTGGACGCTCGGTCAATCGGATGAGAAACTTACTTGAACTCAAAGCCATCGTCCTTGAGCTCAGGATGGGTATCGTCCTTCGAAGCAATGGGGAAAGTATTGGATCCTTCTCCGCTTATCCTGTATTCGCTTCGATCGAGAATAATCGGTTCGGATGTCCCGAGGGCAGCGACGGGCTCCTCCTCCTCCTGGTTCCGGGCATTCTTCGCATCGTACTCGTTTTTGAATTGCAGGACCTCTACGAAATAATAGAGTATCGTTAGTAGGCTCCTCGAGGGGCGTCCTTAATTCTCGAGGGTCCTCGGGCCCGTCACGCAAGTCTTCGAGGATCCTGAGAAGAGGGTCCTGCTCACCGGTTAGACCCTCCTCCTCGACCTGGAGTCCCTCCTTCAGAACCTCATCTCTGTACTTTTCCAACTCCTGGAGGTAGCTCTTGTTCAGCCGCTGCTGTCGCCATTCCGTCTCGTATTCGATATTCGGCAGAGCAATGTCCCCGAGAAATCCACCTGGAACAAGATCAATGCCAACTATTGCGGCTCAAACGAATTCGACAACGCACATGAGTACGAGCTTCTTATTATCTCTCGTGAACTCGGTAAATTTTGTTTCTCTCTCTCTCTCTCTTTCTCTCTCTCTTTCTCTCTCTCTCTCTATTCGCCTCTGCAATCTGACCCAGGATTATAACTTTGACGTGGCTTATCGCTTTCCATAAATCGTCGAACGTTATCGGGCAAGGATTTCTTTGAATCGTTCCTCGATGTAAACAGCGTGGACTATCTTTCATGAGCAGAAGAGAAGCATAGAGAGAGAGAGAGAGAGAGAGAAAGGAGAGGAGAATGAGCCAACGAGTAAATAAAGAAGAAACGTAGAATATTTGTTGGATATTTTCGTTTATTTTTTTTCCAAATAACAAGACGCCTAAACGCGCGCACCTCCGCAATGATTGCGAAGGCATCGACGCAGGCAGCCAGCGTCTCTGGACAGTTGGGCAAAGATCAACGATTGTCCAATCGGCCGATTCGCGCGAGCGCGACTGTTCGCTGACCTTTGATCGTCGGTCGAGCCTGTAGATCGCAAATTTTCCTGAACGATTTTAATGAAACAATTGTGACCTCCTTGCATCAATAATTTTTCAAAGCTGCGACTCTCGCGCTGATTCGACCAATTATTCGCTTTTCTCCCGAAGTGAGGAGTCGTCGGACAAAAAAGTCCAAAACACAGATGAACTCGTTGACTATCTCCTATCGCGTCCAGTTTCTGTTCTGATAAGCAAATCGGCATCCGATGATCCGTTCAGCAAGGGAGCAACGAGGGATTCCTCTTAATTGCGATAACTGCCGTGACGTTCGCGTCGGTGCGTCTCCGTGTGCTTCTACCGTACCTACAATCTATTTGGCTTAATTAATGGGACCGAGGTTGGGTCGCTCGCAGATGCAGAGCGCATAAACCTGGCGCAACGTGACTATGTATGATCCCTTTCTGTCTATGTGTTGGCACGTATTCCGCTCAGCTATTTCTAGGCACTGGAGTGGTTGGGTGGTTGGGTGGTTGGGTGGTTGGGTGGTAGGGTGGTAGGGTGGTAGGGTGGTAGGGTGGTAGGTACTCCCGTATATCGTCGTAGCTGTATGGTTCGCACACGCACGTGGTGCGCCATAACAAACCGCATAATGCGAAATCCCTTGCGGGCCTCCCTTTCTGGCCAACACGTCCCATTCAGGTGCGCGATACAACCCAGCAGCACCATCATCCCATCTCGATCCCATCCTATTGCATTGCATTGCGGTGCGATGCGATGCGTTTTACTCGATGCAAAACGTTATCGATTATAGATTCTTTCGACCTCCCCTTCCAGCCCCCTAGGCTGTCGCCCCTTTGGCAAATCAGCAGGCATTTCGGCCACTGCCTTCTACAGCTTCACCTTTTGCCAGGTGCGCCAGACTGCTGCTATTCGATGATCCGGACAGTGCAGTCGTCCTCGATGGCTTCTTTCGAGGTTCGTCCTTTATCTTCGTAACTTCGTTTCTCTCTCTCGATAAGAGAAATGCCGTCGGCTGCTGCCGGCGCCGTGTCAAGGGCATCCAATTCTCAACGGTTCATTCGAAGCTGCTATCTACATCAGCTGGTCTGCTGGCTTCTTATCTCGTTCACTTTTCCTCATGCACGAATAACTTGAAACGCAGCAAGAGAATCCGAGGGAACATTTAGCACGTAGTAACGCAATGAGTCCGTAGGAAATCGAGTGACTTCCTGTCGCCTCGTGGAGGTGCTCCTTTTTTTCAAAATTATGGCGACGTTATTTCACGTCACCGGACATTGTTGTCTTGGGGGAGTTTCGATTTTGAATGAGAATCCGTCTGGAAACCGGATGTGACTAATCTCCGGGTGAATCGAAGTCTCTCGACTTTCCATTTTATTTCGCTGGTTGACGGGGAACGTGTCGCTGGGAAAGTGGCGAAGCTGCCACTGACGACAGTGGATGCTAGTTTGACGTCGAGTGCAACACGCTCGGTGTAATGCAATGTCACGTAATACGAGAGTGCAGGGTGCGTGTGTCGTATTGATTTGAATGGAGAAGCCTCTCGCATAGAACCAGCGAGCCTCCGTCGTGTCGGATTAAACGCTTGCCTACACTACTGACGTCAAATTTTTTCTTTTTTCTTTTTTTTTTTCATCATCACCGCCGTGTCCAAGGCGACGTCGTGGACGTCGACTGCGAAATTGTTTTCCACGACGATTCTCCCATGAAAATTACGGTCATTCGGTTTTGCATCTAGAACGAGCATCGTGCCTCATTGACCGGGAGTGTCGGGCGATTGAGGTTCGTACAAAGAAATCCTCGCATCCCACATATGGGGAGCAGCCTTAATCCTGAAGGATGGACCAGACTCACGTTTGCTTATCTTCTATTATCGCAGCTCGAAGCAGACCGCCTTACTTTTGTCCACTTCTCCGTCTCTTATATCTAATCCAGGCGTCTAGACCGCCGAGCGAAGTTTGTTTTCGGGACGTCGCACAAATATTTGTCAAGCAGATACAGACTCTTTTCAAGGTCCCTCCAACGCGTCCCTCCATTGTTAAGGGGATGTGCGAGAAAAGAGATAAATATCACGTAGGACCGTAGATAGAGGAGGAAAACCAAGATAAAGTTCAGGATCGGAAAACGAAGAAATTACGTGTTACGAAGTCTCGTGGAGCGACGACGAGCAGCGCTGAGCTTCGATGTTGTAAAAGCGTGCCAAGAGAGCCATCGGAGGCTACAGGGTTATCTCGATCAGTGGTGGAGCCGACAAGGGACCGGGAGAGTAACGCGCCATCGGCCGAGCGATAACACCGATTTGCAGAAATTCATTGGCGGCTCGTGGACAGTGGCGCCCACCAGCAGGGCCCGGTAACAATTATGGGAAGCTGGACAGAGTGCGGAAGCGCGAGGCCGGAAATGTCGCTTCCGTTTTATTGAATTTCGGGGGTTCCCGGCAGTTCGCAATGGTGCGACGTGACGTGTCGCGTGAAAAATTTTAATAATTTTTTAGACCTTGGAAAATGGAAGCGCGTGTCCGCGACCAGGTAGATTTTCATTTTTCATAACGTCCACAACTGGCCTTTTTTTCAACGGTGCCGGCACTGGTCTAGTTTTACTACAGGATGGAGCAGGGAGTCCCAAAATCTCATTTCGGTTAATTTGGTCTCTAAGCGTCTTTTTCGCTCTACAGTCGACCAGGCCCACTGGGCTGCTGGGCCGCCGGCAGGGTCACCCTTTTGCTACTAGAAACGGTTTTATGTGGGTCAGCGGGATGTGCTCCTCGGGCAATGAGAATTAGCCTTCGTTTCCTTCCTTCGCTTTTTCTTTGCTCTTCATTTGCTTCCTCGATTCATCGTGGTCGATTGGTCCAGCCTCTACATTGCTTTATTCACTGGTCCCATGCACATATTCATATAGGAAGGAAAGGGAATGGGATGCTGGGAAGCTGCCTTTTTCTTCAAGTTTTTCTGAGCTCTCATTCGCTCTTCGGGACGTCTTTGCCAATAAATCTTTGCTCTGAGAATTCCACAAATTGGAAAAGTTTAATTGGGAGGATTGGTAAGGGGGTGTGCCTGCTCCTTACCTTTTTTTTCCCGACATTCAGCAGAGCGAATCGAAGGCCAAGTGAATACGAAGGTAGAAAACGAAAAGACAGGGGCGGCTCACTATGCGTTTCGCGGTCAATGGAAAGTAGCAAGGAATAAGAAAAACGCTATTTGCAGTAACGTCGCTGGAACAGCAGGAAATCGCTGCTTTCTTGCCAAGTGCAGTACGTGTAGGGAGGTGGGAGGGGGGAGGTCAGGCTCAGCCCCCCTCGTTTCTCTTTAATTCACAATGACACTGGGCGCCCAGCGAAGAAATTTGTGACCGATCGAAGCCTCGTTCAATCTTTGATCGATTAGCCCCTTAATGATTCAGGAAATAGCGTCAATCCGATGACCTCTCGAAAGTACATTTTTTTTTGGTTCTACGCATCTTCTTTGTTTTGTGAATTTTGAGAAGACTGTCGACCTTAGGGCGCACCTCGTGGCATTCTGTTACTATTGTCAAGCCTTAGACAGAGTATCCGGTTACAAATGCAAAGAGAGTCTAAAGTGAAAGGGGATACCGTCAGCAGCCTCCTCGGAGGAGACAAAATCGAAAAAGCAACCTAGGGGGCTGCCTAGGTGACTGCGCGCTGGTTGCTTAGGGGGCTGGCAGCCCGCGAAAAGCGGCAGGGAGCCGCAGGCTGTTTGGAAACGGAGATTCAGAGGAGTCGTCGTACTTAACTGGCTCTTTGGGAAACGTGGCAGATCCACACAGATGATGACGGCAGGGCGTTTCGTTCGAGTCAATTAGTGCGCTCATTAGAGGTAAACGAGTAAAATCCCTTGGCGCCCCTTTTGTTCCTACTCTCTTCATTCTCTCACGCATTTACTCTCTCTCTCTCTCTCACTGAGTTCATCAAATGCTGAAATGGACACTCATTCGCTGGGTAAATAAGCATAGCTGGGGGCTGCCAGTTATACCCTCGTTCTCTGAATTTACCTTTGGTACAGTCATTATCTTAGGTACCGCTCGATGGATCTTCCCATGAGAGTGCGTCAGCATCTTTGTAGATACTTAAGTATTTACCTTGGAGAAATGCCAGTAAGACAGCATAATACCGCTGGAAGAGGATTAAGGTCGTGCTGAATCTCGTGAAGGACTCCTCTGGATGTTGCCTGATTAAGCCAAGAACGATGGACCAGTGAATAAATGGAGGCCTCGTCCTTGAGCGTACAAAACGCACTCTTTATTTCAAGTTGAGTTTTCATTTCAATTGAGTGAAGAGTCTAGGCTGCTGGCAGCTACTGCTCGCATCAGGCAATGAGTGAGAATCAGGTGTAGAGGGGAGAGACACATGCGAAACAGGAGACGCATGAACGTCGAAGCGCCCCGACAAACCCCGCGGGAATAAAACTGGGTTAAACTTTCGCGTCCTACACGATCCTCCCGCAAGTTGATATCCCTATCTTCCTACCCCGCGCTTCCCCAGCAAGGCCAACCGCGTTGCTGCTCAAGAGGTAAGGCAGGTTGCTGGACGCAGTGACGCGTCTGGGTCTTATCCTGCGGCCGATTGGAAGGACGCGGGAAAAAGTGTCGAGCGATGAAAATTCGCTTAGGAAGCTTCGAGTCGCAAGTGGGACGAGAAAAGTGAGCTGCGAGAAGTACAAGAGCGTGGATCTATCGCGTGCAGGAGGCATTACGACGTAGCGTGCATGCGAACGCTGCCCACGAGCCGCGGAGTCTTTTCATTGGTCATTTTCATTCGGAGGTAAAATGCTAAACATTCAATGCAGCCGAGCGACAATCTTCTTTTTTGCTCATTAGCTCTACTATTTCTTATTGGAGGAGCGACTGCTGCTCGGCCAGCAAAAACATACCGTATCTCTATCTACGTTACATATCTTAGTTCCTTTTTTTAATTCGCTTGGCCTCGCGACATTCGCGCTTGATAAAGCTACGCAGTGGATCGGATCACGGAGTCAGCATGGATTAAGGATAGGTCGAGTCCAAGTGGAGAGGAAGTTCCCGGGTACTGGGAACAGCTGTGCCATCGAGATAGAGAGCTACTTGGGGCCAGTTAGCGTGTCCGTTCTGCAGAGGGAATTCTCTTTCAGTGGAAAATTATGAAAAATACTCAGAATCGCTGTTCATTCTGCACCCGGAATTTTGATCTTTGGCTGACGTTGCTGATGCTTCTTATTCTCGGGGCAGCAGACACCTACTTCCTGCCTGTTTTGATGTCCGAATTTACAATTGGTCAGGGTAAGTCTCGATCGAGTAGAGACCCTGCGGCTGCCTTTCCGATCTCTGGTATCGTCCTTTCATAGACGCTACACGCCATTGTTGGCAAAGAGGTCGCACGGTGAAGAAGGGGAGAGGAAGAGGACTCCTCCTATACCTTCTTTCTTCTTCTTCTTCTTCTTCTCAACCGTTGCTACCTTCTCATCACCTACTCGAGTAACCGATTCCCTTCGCTTGGCTTCTCTTGGCTCTTTCTCCCGGCGTCGGGCGACACCAAGAGAACAACTCCAGCGGGCTTTGTTCCGCTTTCAAGACCCACTCACTGGCAGCGAGCAGCTCAACGATATAGAAGGACAGGAAGTCAAGAGACTCCTCTGCGGGAAGACTTCTCGAGACTTCCGGCAAACAGTCCAGCTTGTCAAATGGATTTCTGCGGTTTTGTATTTGAAAGTAGCTACTCACCCGCTTTACAGATGTCATAGTCCAAGTCACCGGAGATGACGTGGGGAAATTGATTGCTCAGGAGATCATCGATGCTGAATCTCTGTCGGGATATTCTGGTGACGCGGGGAGTCCTTTCATCCTCCAGGGCGCGACAGTCGACGATCGTAGGGATCAAGCAGAGGAACGAAAGAAGCGGGAACAGCCTCATCTCGAAAGTTTAAGCCAATTTAACTGAACTCGAATAGCGCACTGAGTCATAACAATCGACTGACTACCTCCGAATCGAATTCATTTGCGTCTCTCCGACGGCTCCTCCTTCCAACGCTCAAGATCGCTTTGCTCTCTGCGCCGGCGACGCTTTGCCGCCGCCTAACCGACGTCTCGACGCCACACTTTGTGAATTGTCAAAAGTTTCTTCGCAGGACGGCGGGAAGAGACTCCTCGAGTGGCACTGGAGCATAAACTTTTGGAATCGCTCGATTGATCACATTTCCAGTGTCGCCACCCTTAAAGCCTCCATTCTTCTTTCGTCTCTCCCGAGGTAAACAGTCCGACAAGTGGCCTTTCGTAACACACACTCGGAAACGAGAACCGATCACGATCTCTTGGAAACTGCGCGAATCTTTTGATACTCGGCACACCGATAACAAATTACAGAACGTCGAACAGCGAAACACGAATTATCCACTTTTGAAAACGTTAAATCCCTGCTGCCTCGCCGGTTCGCCGGGTATCGGACTAAAGGCAAAAGGACTGAACACGAAGAGGCAACCGTTCGGCTGAACTCGAAAGGAGAACTAAATCGGCCTGCCAACCGCGAGTCCGCTCGGCTAGAGTGAAGTGGCAGCCGCACTGGAAGCGCCTAGCGAAAAGAACCGAAGAGACGTGTGAGAAATGAGAGAAGCGCGTAGCAGCAGCGTAATGACTGGAGAATCGTGGCGCAAGGCGAGGGGCATCAAAAGTCCCCGGATAAACGGTCAAGAGAAGTCAGACGGAGCGGTCAAAGTTCGAAGTGGCTCGAGCGAGTAGTCCGAGTGCTCGACGGAGAAATAAAGAAGGAGCAATTGCAAGAAGGAAGGAGCGAAGGAGATAAGAGATAGAAGAAGAGAGAGAGAGAGAGAGAGAGAGAGAGAGAAGAAGAGAAAGAGAGAGAGAGAGAGAGAGAGTCCCACGACTCGACCGGAGGGGATCGGAGGACGGTCGCTGGACGCGGGTTGCACTGACTCTGCTCGGCACGAGGGTGCCCGAGACACTGCGAGTGAACCCGCTCCAGCACCACCCCCGAAGTCGCTTCAAAACTCCTCCTGCGCGTTTCAACCCTCCGAACGGCGCCGAGTCGCTTCGGTGCTCCGTTTCAGAATCTTAATGTGGTTCGATGCATTTGATCTATTTATTACGAGTTATGAGGTCTCGAGTGGATGTTGCCGATAGGGTCGAATTCTAACGCAACGTCCAAGTCCAACAAGCTGGGAATAGCGTCAGCGGATTCTCTTTCGCGGTTACACGTAAGGGACTTACCAATTTGCTCTACCATGTGGTAGCTGTGTATTGGCAAAACTGCAGGTTTCGATTTTCGAGGGTGGCTTTGGCGACCCTTCAGGGGAAACGTTGTTCGCGATCGTTAGTAAATATCCCAGAGCCCAGTGATGGTTGACGGTTCTTCGTGGGCGCAACGCGAGGGGTTCGCAATGAAGTTGCTGAGGGCGCGAGTGAGGAAACACGTGTTTCCTATCCCACGCAAGGTTGATATATTGGTCAAGTATCGGATTACTGTCACGGGATCACCCCGTAGAGTTTTACCGGCCGTCGAGGAATAAGTGCATGTCGACGCTGTCCAGGACCCTACTCCAAGGCTAATTTCAGAGTGCCAAAAAAGCATCCTTTTTCGCGGTGTTTTTCTTTTTATCAGGGTATTCTATCTTAAACTCTGAGTTCGAGTAGTATTCTATCGTAAACTTTTGAGTTAGGGCTTCCTATACGTCATCCAGCGGACACGCTGTTGAATGATCTGATGAACGGCGATCAGTCTTTTACTGGCCCAGACTACGAATATTTTAACTCAATTTTCACCCATTCTAGGCGTATAAGCTCGCACGCGCGCGAAGAAATTTCCCATTTCCTTCCAGGCCCAGTTTCATTTCATATAAAATACTCAACGCTGAATTCTTTTAGATGAAAGTTTCGAGCGTATCGAAGCATTGAGCGCGTCAGAAAGTTAAACTAAAGTGGAGCGTCAGCAGGTAAATAGCATAATTAAAAACATTTCTTCCGTTTCAACGTTCCTTTGATTCACCCCTGTAAGGTCTGACGCTTATCCCTTGAGCGTAGAAAATGTTGACGATGAGAATTTCCGGTTTATTTTTTCGATTGAGAGGAAAATTTCATTCATCGAGTATCATTAATTTCATTCATGAAATCATCAGGTTCTTCGCTTATTGAAAATTTATACGATTCGTTAGAATTTTTCTGAAAATAAGTCTTTTTTTAATTTCACGATTAATCCCGAGTTACGTCAATAGGAGAACGAGTCAGGTAATAAGATTGTAAGCTGGAACGAAGGAATATACGAAGTCAGAGTCTTTGGTGCTGAAGTAAAAAACTGAAACTCATTAAGCGAGCTCTGCCTTCGAGTAATTAATCAGCGTTAACAACCACTGAACTTCGCCACTCCCGAACAGATCCGAACAATGAAGCCGATTAGTCCAGTGCAAAAGTTCTTTGTGAAATTCACTCTTCTCCCTCTGGAAATCTCTCGCTGTCTCGGGTCGTACGTATTTGAAAGAAGCCCTCCGGCAGCGCAGACCTCCCGAAACCCACTCCTCCTTAATCGCTTTTTAAGAGCGTGCGTTACAAACTTCTCTAATTTCGTCTCGCTAATCCATTCGCTAGGCTGAAAGCCACCCTTCAAATTAATTTCACAAGATCGAATTTCGCAGCCGAACAGATTTAATACAAGATATAATTCCCGCTTACCTCGATCACTCTCCTGTCAGCGCGCATGTCAGATAAAGATGTCTTCATCCAGTTTTTGTCTAATCGCGTAAAGAAAAGTTCTTAAGACATTTTCTTACTAACTCTTTAGCGGACTTAATTTTGTTTTAGTCAATTCACTTCTCTAATAAGCTCTTACCAAAATTCCTATGTATATTTCTTGTGTAAGTGCGACAAATAGGATCTTATTGGTGGGTTTGTTCATAAAAAAAAAAAGATCGACAGTGATCGCTCTTGTAGGCATAGTTATGATAATATGGAAAGAGTCAAATATTACCGGATTATTCCGGTATTTTGTAGCCTCACGACTGCTGCAGATTGAAGAAAACGCTTCTCCACCAAGAAATCAGAACTGCGACGCCAGAAGAGACGGCGACGCCATTTGACATTAGCCCGTGCTCTACTGGAGTCTGTTTGAACTATTTATGCTTGGTCTTCCTTCTAGATGGGTAAAACAGTACAGGGTCGTCTCGAATTAGCTCTCTGGCCCGTTTTATTTCCCCGATCACGTTATTGAAATACTCCTCCGACGTAAAAATGTCGGTGGCTCTTGGCTTGTGTGAAACCCCGGGATGCAATGCGCTCGCCAGTTTGCAGTGTCCAACTTGTTTAAAGCTTGGTATCAAAGGGGCTTACTTCTGCACCCAGGTAAAATCTTTATTTCTGGTATAGGTTAACTTCTATTCCCATCTTTTTCTTGGCGTTTTTCAATGAGTTCTATGTACTCTACTGATTTATTTTCAGGATTGTTTCAAAGGTAGTTGGAAAACACACAAAGTTATTCATCAACTTGCAAGTGAGTTCTGCGTACAAAATTGATTCTAGAGCTAGTACAATACGATACTACAATTTATATTTACAATGAATTATCTCTGCAGAAGGTGAAAATGGAAACAAATCATCTGACGAGTACAATCCCTGGCCTTCTTATCATTTTACTGGAAAATTGCGCCCTTACAAGAGGGAGCCTCTACGTCAAGTTCCTGAATCCATTGGCCGTCCTGATTATGCTCTTCATCCTACTGGGATTCCATTGAGCGAACAGGCAGTTAGAGGTTCTGCGCAGATCAAGGTCCTGGATGATGAAGAGATAGAGGGCATGAGAGTAGCGTGCAAGGTATATTAATTTAAATTGTAAAAGACCTTCTCACTTTCTTAAAAATGATTCTAAATGCATTTTATTCTGCACAGCTTGGTCGGGAAGTTCTGGACGAAGCTGCACGCGCCTGTGACGTGGGAGTAACGACTGCTGAAATAGACAGAGCAGTCCACGAAGCATGTATCGAAAGAGATTGTTATCCTTCACCCTTAAATTACTACCAATTTCCGGCAAGTTGTTGTACTTCCGTTAACGAAGTGATTTGCCACGGCATTCCCGATACAAGACCTCTCCAGGACGGCGACATTTGCAACGGTAAAATACAAATATAATTTATCGACAAATCCTTTTCTAACACTACCGTGCGACATCTTGGAATTTTCAGTGGACGTTACGGTTTACCACAACGGCTTCCATGGAGACCTTAACGAAACTTTCTTCGTGGGTAATGTCAAGCCGGAGATCAAGAAATTGGTTGAGGTCACGTACGAGTGTCTTCAAAAAGCCATAGACATTGTCCGACCAGGGGAGAAGTACAGAGAGATTGGAAACGTAATCCAAAAACATGCTCAGGCTCATGGATTCAGCGTCGTGCGTAGCTACTGCGGTCACGGGATCCATCGTCTCTTTCATACCGCACCAAATGTTCCACACTACGCCAGTGAGTTTCTTGTTCCAAGCGCCATACTGCCCTGTTGCTAATTCCGAATATCTTCACATGCTTCACTGATTTCGTATTCTGATTCGCAGAGAACAAAGCTGTGGGCGTGATGAAGCCTGGACACAGCTTCACCATCGAGCCAATGATATCACAGGGCAATTGGCGTGACGAGATGTGGCCAGACAATTGGACTGCGGTTACCTCGGACGGACAGTGGTCAGCTCAGTTCGAGCAGACCCTTCTGGTGACAGAGACAGGCTGTGACATCCTCACGAAGCGTCTTAGCAAAAATGGTCAACCTCACTTTATGGATAAGATGTAGTGGCGTCCACGTTGTGGCTGCGTGCCGAATTATGGCAACTGCAGTGACGACGTGACGGGTTTTCTCGATTGAAAACAATTAAATTCACAGTCTTAGACGAAGTGGCGAATCACGCACAGTGGAAGCCAAATTTGATAACCTTTTTGAATAGCGCCGAAGTATATTGGAAATTTGAAAAGACAAGATATATTTTACAAGCCTATTGATCCAAGCGATAACATTATTTTGAGTATATCTATGTATTTCCGGACTCGATGCACCGATAAAATCATGGAACGACTGTGCGAGACCCGAGGAGGTTTGTACTCCAGATATTGTGACATTGAAGCGTCGGATGAAACTATCTCATTAAACTCTGTACCATAATTATTCACTTAATTCCTCACGATAATTATGTACATACGATTGTAGGGTGACGCGGGATAACACGAGGGAGTGCAGGATATAAGAAATTTGTAAATTACCGGACGTCGTCCAGTCGATTATTATTTTACATCAACGAATAAATACAGTAACAGATTTTCTAAGAATAAAGTCAAATAAATATAACAATTGGAGGGATTGGCAAAGTTGGGCCGATTTCCGCCCGACTTCAACTTTCTGCAGCTTCCGGAATTCTAACGTTTTGAGAGTCACAACCATTCCTCCTGTGTCCAGTCTTCATTGTGGTTTCAAATCGAGGCTCATAATTTGAGTTGTCAAGATTTTAAAAATTCAACGAGACTCCTTCGATTTTGGGCAGCACGAAAGGGATATGTCGCGCATCATATTTACAAATTTCATTCGGCACTCTCATTTACCAGTATTCGAATTGATTCGCGTTCCGTACTCAGTGACCGATTTTTGCTTGTACGTAGATTTTGTATCGGATGCTGAGGTGGGACTTAATTCCGTTGTTTCAGCACTTTCTTCCTCATACTCGTATTCTTCAGCTGCGTTAGTGTTTCCTCCAGAAGGTTGCTGCTCCAGGTCTTCGGAATATTCCTCCATCTCGGGCACCATAATTCTCAGAGGTCTTTTCTGTTCATCCTGTTGCCGTTGCTCTTGTCTCTGTTGCTGCTGGTAACGATCATTCATTTCCTGTAATAAAAATATATAATAATTTCTTCGAATCACGAAGAATCAACCTGTTCGTCGCGTACCTGTTGCTGCTGCTGAAGTTGCTGCCTGTGGTAGTTCTGCCGATCAGCGTATTCTTGTTGCTGATTATATTGCGCAGGATCCTGATCCGATGTCCCGATTACTCTGTACTCGTCCTTGTGATTTGGTGGCATCGGCCCCTCGTTCTGTTGCGATTCCTGGTGTTTGCGAAGCTGTCCTATCAAGTGGCTGTTGACGTTTCCAGCTGCTGCCAGGGCAGCCAATTTTTCAGCGGCTTCACGACTCGGAAGCGTCGTGTAGAATTGCGTTGCGATACTTCCGTCTTTTCCGACATTAGTGAAATACGTTGATTGACCCTGTTGATTTGAGCTTTCTTCGTACTCAATATTATTCTCTGACTGATCAGCAGCATCTGCTGGATACGAGGCGTCCTCGTGCAGAGGTAGAATGTTGCTCGAACGAAGATTCTCATTAGTCTGAGGTTCCAAGTTGTAATCCGCAGTGACTCTTCCAGATGCGTAGTCTTGTCCTACAAGAATTTGTTGTTGTTGCTGCTGCTGTTGCTGTTGTTGCTGCTGTTGCTGTTGCTGCTTATTGGCCTGCTCATCATAGTTAAAAGAATGCATCTGAGGCTGAGAGAAACTGGTTACACCGGTAGGTTGGAAAAGTTGGCCGAGTTGTTGCTGCAGAAGATGTTGCTGTAGTTGAGGTTGCTGACCAGTGGTATATTGTTCCGTGAGTTGTTGAGGAAAGCTATTAAGGAGATCATAGAGTTGGGTGGCTGAGAGTGGCGGTCCAGCCGGTGCCGGATGTCCTACGTGAAGATCAGGAATTTGATGACCCACGGCAGAAGGGGCTTGAGAAGCGGTTCCTGGGAAACCGACGTGAAGAGAGCTGTGAAGATTTGTTTGCATGGGATTGCCTAATTGGCCATGGTCGAATTGAAGATTTGTTCCTATCAGGCCGGAATTCGGTCCCGGAGGATGATTTAGGAAGACTTCGTTTGTCTGCAGATCCGGAGACACCACGGTAGACAATCTGGTCACGTCGAAATCTGGCGTAAAATAAGTTGGCGGCACTGTTCGATAATCCTTGAATCCAACTTCATTAGATTCCGTGACTTCGTAATGATGTTGAGTAGACGTTGGACTGGTGACTGTCCTTTGAGGAGAAGGTGGACTGGTGCCACTTGTACCGAAAGCGAAATTCGATACGTGATTGCCTATAGAAATCATCAAAATCGATCAAATCTTTTGTCCAGGTTCAATAAAATTATTATTGCAGTCCGCTGTGATTTTTGGACTCAAAATTTACCTTGTGGATTAGAATTGTAAGAAAGATCAGCTGGGTAATTGCGTATGGATTCCATGGGATTGTTTTCCTGTGAAGCTGCTCCAAGATTGTAAGGTTTGTCCGCTGGACCCAAGTTTGGTGCTGGAATCGTGTGAATGGGCCCTTTGTCTTCGTCCACGTGCGTCCTGTGCGTGGCTGGCATCACGGCCGACTCTGGTCTGTACTCCGGACTATACTCGGGACTGTATTCGGGAACTTTATTCATCGAGTGAAATTCTTTGACTGGAGGACGCAGCGGAAGAACAGCATGATTATTCATTGGGCCAAGGATGCCTTGAGTTTTCCATGCTGTCGGCAACACGTTGAAAACTGGTGGTCGTCGAATTCTACGGGGAAGACGTCGAGAGGATGAAGCTTAAGAAATACGTGGACATTTCGGGTCGCGTGTAATTCTGGATACCTGTAGTTGGTAGGCTTGTATGCAGGTCTCTTCTGGGAAAAGCCGCCACCACCAATATGGATAGTGTTACCCATGGAAATTCTATGAGCGATTGGCCAGTTCTTCTTGTAGACCTGGGGCGGCGGGGGTGGCCTCCTCATCTTGTACCTGGCGCTGCCGCCTTGGAACATGGATACGCAGAGGCAGGCAGCCAAGATCCATTTGATCCAGCTGGCCATCTAAAGAGAAATCCGAAAGTTTACATGTTCCTAAGAAAATCGGCTTTCCACCCCCTTATTCTTTCTTCCCTATTCATCAATTACAAGAACTTTCGCCAGTATCAAATGCTCGGTGCAGATCCTGAAGAAAGCGAAGTGACTCCTCGCATTGCACGCTTGGCAGATGACCAAACGAGTTCTCTATGCAAGGTCAGTAGGTTCCTTCCTCTACATTCCTATTCCCACTGTCCATCCTATCTGACGAAGTTTCCCAATGAATTTCTACTTTGTTTTTTATCAAACTGGCAAACCTGCCAGGATCTTGAATCAGAGCCAAGTGCCAAAAAGCCAAGAATATGACCAATAGCGCCAGCAACATGGTTACCAATAGAAAAAAGATTCTCGAGCGGAAGTCCTCATAGTGAGAGCCATTACGGTGCCACATATCCACACGTGCACATATGGGATTCTAATCGTAGAAGTCAGCCGGTCGCGTACATGTGTGTCTCGCGTCTACATGGACGCCACAGGGAACATAGGTGCCCCTACGTGGCTCTATGCCCATCGGACCGATCGCTGCTGTCATGGCTCGAAGACATCGAGTCGCGCTGCGTGAAGCCGACAAAGTGGGACATTGTGCCACATCGGTGTAGGAAAAGCGAGGATGAACGTGCAAACTTCTCGAGATGCGAGGAGTTTCCGGAAACGGCCCTCCGGTCAAACGGATTAGAAACCTTGACGACCGATCGTGAACCGATACTCGCGACTTATGAGATCCTATCGTGTCTTCGGCTTTACGTAAGCATATAGAGTCATCAGTTATTAATTATGATCGGGAAATTCTTTGGCTTCAATTTCTAGGCCAGAGAACGAAGAACGAGAGTTAACCGTTATTTAAAAAGTTTTCGATTGGCCTAACTGTGCACCGCGGCTGCTCGACTCCATCTTTATTCATGAGCGACAATGATCGAGTTCTCTTGACAGATGGACAGTTTCCTTCTTCCGTGTTTAATGGCGTCGGTTGGGTTGGCATCCATGCCCACAGGAGAGTAGCTCGTTTCAATTTAATATAATTGGACTCTAATGATCGTGTAGTAACGTTTCCTTTTCTATGGCTCTGCCCGATCTCGAACGAAGCCTTGGACGCTCGCACGTTAGATCTTTAGATCTTAGATCGTTTAGATCGTTCGAGGCTGATGTTTATTATTGAGATGAGTGGACAAGGGAGACCACTACTGTGCTAATGTAACTGTTATTGTTGTAGAAAGTAATTAGATCCCGATAAGGATTACGCAAGCGACTCACCTTCATGGCTGCGATCTGAAGTTGTAGCGGATGACCTTCGGAAGTTTAACCGTCAGGAAGTTTTGACACTTTTATCAAGAGGAGTCTTGAACCGGAAGTGGAGTTTCCCGAGTGCGATAGATGCCGAAATAGCCTTGCTGTCCTCTGTCGAGATTGTCCGTCGAGGAAGCAGTGAGTGTTCTGCTCGCAATTAGGTCATTGTCCTTCATTTATACTCTCGAACTGGCGAACGTATCATCGAATAGCGGTGGCTGCTCCTACCTCGGAAGCGGGTCTACCGGTCGGTTCAAAATTTTCATAACTTGCCGACTGCTATTACGAGATACGTGATGGATCATTTTATCATTTCTTAATTTATGTACATAGAGTCAAACACGTTTTTACTTGACCTCGTAATCATCGATGCTTCGTAATGGAATAAAAGCAGCCCAATCCAATGTAAGTTCGCCATTCGCGATCCTTTGAGCCATTTCGATTGGAATTTTCGGTTCTGTTTCGTGCAGCTTGTCACTGTTCCTAAAATGTGGTCAGTGCCACGAAAAACATAAGGATGTGCCAGTGCGTACTGTCAGAGAGACGCAAGGAGTGACACTTGATAAATGACCTAGATTCGGTCGATCGAGCGCGAGGGCTCTCTCGGGAAGCGCACTTTAAAATTCGAGATGAGCAAGAAGGATGCTGCAATAACAAAATAGGATTGGATCACGCGGCGTCGCCGGCACTTCCGACCGGCAAGGCGATCTTTGATCGACAATCGGACTGTCCGAGAGTCGCACATCGTTTCTCTCCATATCCTTCGAGTTGGATTCGCACGCACGTACTTACCTGCGCACATGCGTGTCCTGTAAGTGTGATCCAGTGACCCAGTATGTTCGCCATTGCCGATATGCGCAGTTGTCGTATTAACATTCCTTAACGTATTATCTCTTGCAGCATCCCTGCACTTGTCTCTCTTTTCTTTTATTTACCTTTTCACGACTTTTGTTTCTTCGTGGCTGCAAGAGTGGCTACTGCCATGTCGACGTTTCACTGTATTACGGAATCTAGCTAATCAACTCTTGCTAATTTATAACATAACCACCTAACGGAATCGATAACAAGAGATGAGTCGTCTTCGTTATATCTCGAAGATTCGAAACAGTTTTAAAACTGGATCAAAGATAGTTCGTCGCTTTTTGTGTCTCGACTGAATATTCTTAGCAGCGCCCTAGGCCTACAGTATCTTATAGCCGATGACTTACCGCCCAGTTGAGAAATTACCGAACACATTTTCATCGCCTTAAGGGGAAGTAATAGCTGCTTCGATTCACAGATGGCAGTATTCTCGATGATGCGTCGGTAAGTTAGATTCGCGCGACGCAAAGCACGTAGGTTACAATGTGAGTCCAGTCGATTTATCTTCAGTCAATGGTTTCTCTGAGGTTTACGGCCATATTGTCTGTTAGTAAAACATAATAATAGATTTCTATCTATTCTACGGTCTCAAATCTTAACTCTAGTTCATCATTAAAACAATTGTGAATTGTTTTTCCACGCATGCAGATTGCAAAGTGATATTTTTCTAGACCTTGTCCCTGTAGTGGCAGGTTATAGGTCATGAGTCAAATCAACGATACGATGTACGCATATAGAAAACTTGTTTTTATTACAAAAGAAAATAAACTTTACAACATATTTTTACACCTTTGCTTATCAAGCTTACTTATTGTATAAATGTATAAATCGGAGCTGTCAATGCCAGAAAATGATTCTCGTAAGATCCTAAAGGGATATTGTCTCTCGTAATATTTTACGAGATACGAGAATAATATATTTCGGTTCTTCTTAAAATACAAAAATAAATATGATGCGTCGGTATCGCCTGATCGAAACGAAACATGCACATGTAAATGGAATCAATAATGTACAATCAATTGGTATCGATGCCTTGTCTCTCTAGGCTTTCCCGATGTGCATTTTCGTTTGAACAAACTTCCGAGTTACGAGAAATTCAGTATAGAAAAAAAAAAATAAAACAAAAGAAATGCAGTTGCGGATCCAGAGTGAACTCATCGTTCTTCCGACGTCGCCATCCGCTGTCCTTTCCTCGGTTTGTTTACGTGTCCATTATCCTTGCAGGATTTACTAGTAAGGAGTCAGATCATCCATCTTGCTGTACTGTAACTCCCACGGATAGTACGCGTAGCTAAACACCACTGGAACAGAAAATTTCGCATATGGGGAAGTGGATCGTAGTGCTAACTAGTGCCGTGCGTGGCGCTAGTGTCGCGACCCTCTCATCGGCCAGGACTGTCTGACAGTTGGTGATCTTCGTTATCTTCGTGTTAAGAAAGCGCTTTGTAATGATAATTCCTATGCTTGTAGTACCGTCGTTAGGCCAATGATGTTTTGAGACTTTCAACTGATAATCAGCAGAATATTTCACACGAAGATTCCCACTTTCGTTTCAATCCCACAAATTCCCGCGTTTCTTGCGACGTTCGTGCATTCCGGATGTGAGTCAAGGTGAGTCCAGATAATATAAAGATGCTACACTTTAATTGTCAGACAACGTAATAGTTCCCGGGGGAGGAACGAGAGGGGGTCTGAGATCTGCTTTCTCATTGTAAAGAAAGTTTTGCATGGTAATATGAAAATTTCACAAAATTACCGCACGACCGCATTGCGACAGGGTTGCAAGGAGATAATGCAATACGTTGACCTTGTGTCAAGTTGGTCAAGCGGAGTTCTTGATGGCAAAGAGACAGAGGTCAATCGCATTCGTACAGGGAATCTCCTAGGTAATAAAAATGCGATTTACCTCGGGCCAATGACTCATTGTCAGAGTCCAGATGGGAGTCAGTCTATATCCTGTGAATCTTGGTATCCCTGAAAGCGAAGCCAATGGAGGGTTGTATTTCGACAGCAGTTTGACGCCTAAATGCTCCGTAACCGTTTAGAAAGGACTGTTGCGAAACTAGAGGAATCTCCGAGGGCTGCACGAAATTCGAGGGAAAATTGTTCCGAACGTCTTGTCCGTACCAGCTGTTCGCCGTGGGGATGATCGGGATCTTTAGAGGTTCGACCGATTGAATAGTGGAAAACGGCAGAGTATTGAAGTTGTTGAAGGACTGAACCTTTGGCAACTCGTAGGGATTCAGGTGGGAGTTGAGCGGTTCGAGGAGCGACTGTATCTGTTGAATGGAAATCGAATGGCCGCTTAGCGTCGGTTGATTATTGGGTTCTTGATATTGATGGGAGGTCGAACCGAAGGGAGAGGCGAGGGACTGAATCTTCTGAGGCTCCACTTGATGATCCTCGATGTTCGAGTGGTCATGATTTGCCTCGTGAAACTTCTCGGCCTCGTATTTATTTAACGTCGAGTGATCAGGCAGTTCGTAGCTCGTCGCTGGCTCGTATTTGTGCTCGTCCTTGTGCTCCTTGTGATAACCGTAATCTAGATGATAAGAGTCTCCCTGGGAGCTAGAGGAGTCAGTGATGCTGCTCGAGTGAGAAGCTGTCGCCGAACTGGTCCCTTTCTGGGAGCCACCGAAACTCTCCTCGAGGGCGGCGAAACTCGGATGTCGGGGGTCCAAGTCCAGTTGATGATGGTCTTCGTGGGAATGGTCTTCGTCGTGATTGTGCTCCGGTCTGATCGGTTTCAGGATCAGTAGACCCGCGTGAGGATCGTCTGTAAACGTAACGTCTGTCAGTCAGTTAGCTGCTGCAGCGGGCATTTTCGAGTTGCCCGGTTTAAATTAATTCTAAGCGAGCCCGTAATTCAGCGGGATGGGCGACAGAGCGAGGATGATTTCAGGGAAATTTAATACGCGGATAAATATTATAGTTCCTTCTCGAATCTCGGCTGCTCGTAGCGTCGAGGAACTTTCGATTCTTCATTCCGAGATGCACGTTGCGATTTCACGTGGGCACTGGTTGCCGTCGGAAGATACGAAAGTGGAACAGTGGAGCCAGAGTCTCCACGGCGAGCGGGAGTCACTTCAACTATGCCTCTGAATATTCCTCGCAGTTCCATCAACTCGAAAAACAAATGCGCGCGCTAGTTACGCGTGCGGCTATGGAAACTTCTGCCCGGTATCTAAGAGTAGTTCTTTATCATAGGTGCGTGTGCATATGTGGTTTCGCATATGTGTTTCGGAAAGTGTATTACTCGTGGCACGTATGTCGGTCGGAATCAGATTCAGTGGAAAAATAATAGCGACGCGACGCGACGTTTGCGCATGCGTATCGGCTCGCCCATCATCAAGAACTCGTTTTAATTATGTTTCACTTTTATATTTTGTTTAGAGAGACACGAAGCGCAATAGTACGAGGTAGTGAAAGAGATGAAGAGAGTGAGTGAGTGTGTGTGTGAGAGAGAGAGAGAGAGAGAGAGAGAGCACTCATCGATTGGACGGAGAATGTTTAGTAGAAAGTTGAGATGCGAAACGAAATGCCGGTCGGTGATTCCAAGAGGCAAAGACCTCGCGATTAAGACGAATTCGTTGATCTTTGAACTTTCCGTGTAAAATATAAATCTTTTAGCAAAAATTATTTTCCCTAAAAAATTACACTCTTTTTTTATCACTCTCGAAAGTCCTGTTCTTCTGGCTGGGCTCTTATTCGTTTTTTCAACGCACAACGCCTACCGGTCGCGATTTTCAATACTTTCTTAAAGGAGGAACTTCCAATGACGTGTATAGGCAAAACGATAGTCACGAGAGCAAGAAATTCGGACTTGGCGTGGACAGTAAAAGAAAGAGCCAATTCACTGGGACTTTCAAATTTCGGTTGGGGCCTCTGAGCTAACTGAGACCGATCGCCTCGAGACGACAGTTCAAGTTCAGGAACGATGAAAGTTACAGTCACGCTAGGTTAGTCTTCGAGTATAAGCGAGATATTCATGTTTCCAGATGACACGACGCCAGAAGATTATTTGTTCCTTCCGCGATGGTTGGGCTGATAGTGATCGAGCGTTGGAGGAGTTTCCAAAGTATAACAAAGTCAGAATATCCAAGTGACAAAGGCAGTGACGTACCGTCCGAAGGTGAGGCGTAGGCGGATGCTGATGGTCCGGAAGATGAGTATCCGTGAGCACTGGGAGGTGGACCGTCGTAGCTGACGTCATGACCTGTGAAAAATCAGGATGGGTTGCAGCCCATCAAAAGGAGTTTTTAATTACTCTGTCGGTAAAGAAAATAGATCGATTAAAATTACTCACCGCTAATGACGGCCGGGGAGCCGTAGCTGTAATCAGGATGAGAATGGCTGTTCTTTGGCGGACTCAAAAGAGCACTACTGGCTATGTGACGACCAAGGGACGTTATGGCCTCCCCTTTGGCGCTGATTATTCTGCCTTTGGCAGAGATAAGGTGACCTCCTCCTTTGATCAGTTGACCCTTAAGGGCGAGGGCGCCGCCGCTTATCGCTTTAAGCGCTTGGAAAAGCGTGTTGAGAATCGCCTTCTTGAATGCCCACACGTCGAAGGACTTGTCATCGTACTGCTGGACAGATTTTTTTATTCATTTTTATGTAATTTAGATCCATATACATGTTATCGGTAGGATCAAATCTGTTACATGGGATTAATGATCGAGGATCTAGGATCTAAGATAGACCGGTCGGACGAGCTGTGGAGGCTGTCGCGGGACGTCTTGTGGCGAACCAAAAGAACCTAAGATAAATGATCGAGAAAAGCTAGATTGGGTTTCCCTCCTTAATAGAAATTGACAAGACCTAGATTCCCATGTGTAAACGTTATAACACGAGTCCCTCTGTGTATAATATTTTTTCGTAAGACGTAAGAGTAGTCGAGCCAGGAATAAAAAAAAACTTACCGAATGAACCGGCGGTCCGTATTCGACGATGTCGGCCGAATGACTTTTTCCACTGGACCCGCTGCTGGCGCCTGCGATTCCACTGGACGCACCTGCGGAACCGCTGGCCAATTTGCCAAGAATTGTACTTGCGATTCCCGATAAGAAACCGCCGGATCTTTTTATCCTTTCCTGATCTAGGAGTTCGGATTCTGGATCGTTCAGAGGATCCAGGGACGTTTGAGACTCGTGCGATCGTTTCGTTCTTTCGAATTCCGTCTGCAGTTCTTCCAGTGAGAATGGGAAGTAGCTTTGGTCCAGCTCAAGATCGGTTGATCTTTTGAAGGGAGCCAATCTTTCAAGCTGTGCTGCGGCCTTCTTCAGTAATTCTTCTTGTTGAGCTTGACTGACTGTCGGATTGGAAGGACTCTGAAGAGAGGCTGATTGTGTCATCGCGCAGCATGACATCATCAGGAGTGCCAACAACTGAAATCGAAATCCATCAGGATTAAATTCCCAACTCTTTTTCATCGTGATCCAGGAAGCACCTGGACCAGAGGGTGCGCGAATGATCCACGTGCTAACTAACAAAACGCATCAAGGCGTTCAAGTACTATCCAATAAAACGCTCGGTCGGTCAATGGACAAAAGCGTTCCGACTGAGGTAATTTTTCACGTGAAAACCGGAGAGCAGAATTTACAGGGAAAGAAGGAACCTAAATTAATCGAGTCGATTACGACCCACGTCAGATATATCGAACGTACGAAGCATCGAGTCCAAAGACGCGCAGACATAACGAAACACATGAACCGGGTCACGACCACTCGACACGTAATTTCTTATTAAAATTTTCAGCACGTTCATCCTTGTCTAATAAATCCGAGGTTCAAAGCCAATCAGACATCAGCGCGTTACTTTCTATGGAATCGAGCCGATTCGGTAATTGCGGCTTGTTTTCGATGCCGGCCAGAAAACAAGGTCTTCGGCCAATTTCCGGCAACTCGGAAGGCACTGAAGTGCAGAGCAACGCAGGTAGACTCGTGTGTCGCGTCGCAGCAAGTGGAGCGACTCTGGTGAAAGCAACGCAGGATGGACAGGAAAAGCAACGTACGCACACTGGGCACTCGACACTGACGCTGATAAAATAATGAAGCCTCCTGGAAAGACATTTGGCCTGTCGCATTGTCCACGAGGAAATAAAAATAGAATCGCGTGTTATCGGTCGAGTGAATTTAAGACGCCGTGACGCCAGCCCTGAAGAACCCAGGCCGGTTGCTTCGACTTCTTCTGCGAGAATTCGGGGGGGATTCGCGAGAAATTCGTCGGGTTCAAAGACCCCGATGAAATCTCACGAGTCTGGCGAAGGACAAAGTCCTCCGGAACGAAAGTGATCGTGACTCCAGGTAAAACGTGTGTCCTTGATCTTGTACCCGGAGTCGCTCAGACTCGACCCAGATTCTTTCCCATTGGATCGAGTTTGCGCCTTCGAAACGTCCTCGGCTCCCTTTCTCTCTCTTTCTTCGTCTCAATTCTCAAAGGCAAAAATCAAACCAGCAACGACCTATCCCACAGGGCTGAACATGTGGAAAGAGGATAGGAGCGTCCAGCTTGCTCTTTCTTTTCTAACTTTCACGCGGATGAACTTCCGCTCGGCCCGGACACATTCGCTTCCAAAAATTACGCCTCGGGCGTGGAGATGCGATCGGTCCTGAGAGTCGCAAGAAAGATGTCGATTTTTCAAAATTCAAAGGATTCACACGATAACGAGACATGGTTTTTTCAAACACTTTCACTATTCTGAGTCCGAACCATCTTCTTTAATTAGCCTCACTATCTTGTATTTCGTACCTTCATTGTGAATTTCGCGCTAAGCCGGAGGAAGCACACGGCACTCTCACTGAACTCACTGACCAGCGCCTTCACCCATTTCCTCTCTATATACTCTCTCCCACCGTCAGGTTGCCAGTTGCCACTTGGTAAACCCTCTTAGTTCTCTGCCGAAATTTGCAGACACGCTTCATAGGCTTTGATCTTAACAGGATGGCCTTTGTGGAGCTATTGAAAATTCCTTCCTCTCATTGTTTTTTAAATCATTTTTTTTTGTTTTTTATAACGCAAATAATACTATTGCTTGTCCTTTGCGAACACTTACAGAATTATCGAACGTAGATCAGTGGGTCCTTATGATTACGCAAGGTATCCATATTAATGGAAGGAGGTGAGGCTCGTAATAGAGGAAACGAAGAGTATTTTATTAAAAATTTCTTTTTTGGTTACCAAAGCTTATATTATAGCGTGCGAATTACGTAGGCAGTTGCCAAGAAACTAGCCGAAATGAAGTATTTCGTGTGGAATGACATACGGGCTATGCTTGGATGAGCCAGGCAAATTGGAATTGAAATTATCGGTCTGTATGAGAAAGTTTAAAAAGTAGAGATCCGTCATAAAGGACAGCTATTTTATTTCTGTTTTTATTGATTTCGAAAAAAATTACCAGACTTGCATCTGATTTGTGAGAGGTATTGCGAGACTTTTTCAGATTAAGAAAAAAGATGATAGGAACCTGATACTTCAAAATCAAAATTTATTGTAAACAGTATGCATATTCCAAAATTTTATTTAAAAAGTTGGGAAAATAGCACGACAAAATACTTATTGGCAGAATTCAGTATTTTTCAAAATTTCAATTTCCGTGGCTCAGGTTGTCATCTCAAGTTCCATTGGCAGTTCGAACGCAGAGACGCGAATTCGGCGTTTTTTGAATATTTCGTCATTATTCGCGCACGGCAGCCAATCGGCACGACTCCCACACGACTTCGTAACGTTATGCAAAGTATTAGAGTTTAAGGGGGAAATTAGATTTCTCTACTTTGGAAAATTGATAAGCGATAACGAGTTACGAAGACAGTCGATTAGCATTTTTTAAAAATAAAAACTATTATTAGACCGAGCGTTCCAAATTGAATTTTCCCAAGAAACAAATTGGGTGAAGGAACGTTCAGCCTTCGTCACTGAAAATGAATACGTGCCGTCGCGATGCATTTGGCGCACGTCGCTTCTACGTTCTTACTTAATACAGTAGATACCTCATTATCTTTTTATCGAGCATTGTTCCCTCCTTGCGTCTCTCACTCCATGAAAAGTGAAATCCAATTTGCAAAAAATGAAAAAAAAAAAACAGAACGGAGTGCGAATGTACGGAAAGTTAAAAAGGTTGCTCGTTTTTCATTTTTGTGTTTTGAAAAAAATCCAAAAAACTAAGAATTAATTACACGACATTCCGTTATTTATTTTCGCCATAAAAACTCCTCGTGTGTCGACACACGTCACTAGGCTGAAAGTTCGAAACGCATGGAGTCTCGATGCAAGTTGACGACTGGAAAAATAAATGCATCGCTGCTGCTTAATTTGCATGGCCGAGAAATTCTGCTTAATTTAATTGGGATTCGCGAATAGTAACGCTGATGAAAGTCAACCGGTGAAATTGTTGCGAATCTACTGAATAATGGATGCTATATGCCAATGCTATCTTAACTATTCGATCATCGAATTATTATACACTCTTTCACACATGATACATACATATAGTATGTATCGAAAAAAAGACCGCAATAAAATCATTTCCACGATAAAATAAAATCATGCTCGGCCAAGATTCATTAGTCAATTATTAAATTGCTAATTTTATAATTGCTAATTAAAAGAGCTGGACCAAAATATCTCCTAACCGAACGAGACTCACTTTCTCTCGAACCTCGAATTAATTATTCCGACGTAACAGACGAGTCAGACGAGCCATAGGTGAACGAATTACGAATTCTCCGTAAACTAAAAGAATTAGCAGTAGGCGCTGTTTACTTTCTTGATTATTCGTGCCGAGGATCACCGTCCAAAATTATATTCAGGAAATCATAGTCTTTGCGCTTCCTGTTTCCCCAACTGCCTTTTTTGAAAAAGTAACCAACGAAAATATCGGGTTGTGCCATCCCGACCTCAGCCGTTCCTCTACTCTCTCTTTTCGGTAGCTGACAGGATGCTTACCGAATATTCAATAGTCCACGTTTAATTAATAATCGTAGTAGTCAATTACGTAAATGATCTTTTTCGATGAAAACGGAGTAGAAAGTGTTCGCCATGGATAGAGGACATGTATCTTTATCGGCCTTACCCAGTATTTGCCCGTAAGCAGCTACCTTCCACATGTGCTACGCGCATGCGCACGAGGAGACGTCCAACTTTAACAGGCACAATAGGATAATTATACGAATTACTTATCCTCCCCGTGAAATTATAGTGATAACGTCGCCGATTGGTATACATTCAATTGAAAGGACTCTTCCTGGAATTATGGGATGCTAGTTATCGAATTCCAAAATGGAAGCCTCCTCCAGTCGTTACACTTCCTTCTTGATCGTTTCGATGGCTCTACTTGTATATTGGATAACGAGTTTGTTATTCTGTGAAGTGAGGTAAACCGGGTCGAACGGTGAAGCATCCAATTTCTAGATTTATCCGTATTCTGGATCCTTGTTATTCGGAGACAATAGAATCAGCATAATGGTAATCTCCACTAGATTTCTCATGAATAGGCAAATAAGTTATTAACTTAGTCTCGATCGACGTTCGGTACGTACTTCACTGCCTTCTATAAATATTTCGTTATCCAGTGCCTGGAATACCGATCGCTCTGCTGGAGATCGGTAACTACGTTATTAACAGTAGGTAACCATAGCAACGAGCGCGACGATTTTTCAAGGCGGTTACGTCGAGTGGATAACTTTGACGGAACTGCGACTCTGCAATACCGACGGAGTCCGGAGAAACTGGACGAACTGAACTTGCAGCTGAACTCGCGAACAGAGTGCGAGGTCGGTGAATTTAATTCGCAGCCTGATTCGTCTAGCGAGATTATTATATTAAATATTTCTGCTTAGCAACGGTACGTGTCCTATTTAAGAACCGGAAAGCCGCAACGTCCGTCTCGTTGACCACTGCTCGTATCAGTAACTTCCTCAAGACGTTTAATTAATTAGCCGCGATTAAAGTAAGATATGAAACTGAGCTGATTTAAAATGTAAAAGAAATTTTATGAAATTATGTCCAAAGCTTAAGTTTTTGATTTGCTCAGAATTACGAGTTGACCTGCAAGAAGCCATTTGCCGCTCCCTTCTCCGTCTCCGACGATAAATTTACCTGCTTACGTAAGTAATTAAGATGGATAGTTAAAAGGTCATTTGGGTGCTAATCACATTCGTTATTTATACGTGGTCCGGCATTCTGCTCGAAATATTATTTTCGAACGATGCACGAGGAACGAATGAAAAAACCGTGCAACAGGTGACGCTATCGAAAACCGCCGGTCCAGGGAAGCTGCTGGGAATGATGAATTACGTCTAAAGCGGCAAAACATCTTTCGATCCCAGGATCGTGAGGGGAAGCGACTTCCTATCCAAACTGATCCCTCCTAGAGACTAAAGGATCCCGTCTGGCATATCAACAGTTGCTTATGCGTTTATTCGTGAGTCTCGTCTGTTTAATTAAGCGATTGCGTCAGGATAGTCATATTGCGCAATACCATCACAATAAGATTGCGGACGAGCAGCGACGCTCCCGTCGTCAAAGGTCTCTCATTGTTCGACGCGAAAGACCGGAGCATCCATGAGATTAATAAGAATGACGCTGAAGGATCTCGAGGCTGGTGACTTCCTTTGCCCGAGGGAATCCCTTAATTTCGTAATCGTTTCTTGCACTCGGCCCGATGAATCTTTAGCTCTGCGTATCGAATCTATTTTATGCCGAAGGTCAAGCTAGATGTTCCAAAGGTGTTAAGTAAGTTTTTCAGAAAGAAGAAAAGAAACTCGAAGCAGAACCAATTTGGTGGATTCTAGTCTTGACAAACACCCAAGTTTGATTAAATATACGACAAGCATGAATAATTGGTCGTTACCATTGTGAATCCACCCTGCACTTGGGCGTCCTGGGTATTTCCGAGCACGCCAGCCGACCGTATCGGCAACAGATCCAAGGTTCCTTCAAATTCAAATAATAATCTCTACCAGTAACAGGGAAGTTTCTTTCGCGTCTGGACTCCCTCAAATTTTTTAAATCAATTACGCTCCCCGTAATGTCCTGCCGTCAGATCGCCTCTGCGCAGGCGCACTGTACGCATGTACCATACAAAGCGTCGTGCAGACCACCCGGTACAATTTCGGAGCGGAAATGGTCATTGCGCATACGTCATCGGTCTCGACTTCTAGAATATTCTTAAGAAAGATTAAATTTTCTTAACCTTATCTTCCTCGGAGGAAATGACGTCACGGGAGACTCGAAGACTGACGAGAAGTTTAACCCGGGAAGACGGTGGGCCCAGGGTGGGGCAAATGCCACCGACGCTCGACGTCGCCCATCCGAGCGAACGTCCCATCACTGTCGCACCGTGCAACTGACGTCACGTCACTTATGTCCATATGATTTACATAAATACACATGGGTAAAGGATCGTCGCTATTGGTTGTAAAATAAGATCGAGGACGACGCGCTTGCAGTCCTGAATTTCGACCCTTCGCTATTACGTCATAGTCTCTAAGGAGCGTCTCGGTCCTGTCGCGCTGAATAAGGAGCTGCGTTCATAAATTGATTACAGGTATCGCGCGTAGCTGACTCGTGCTGCTTTACCAGCAGCAAGTAAGCCTGACAGGTAAAGCTTGACTTAAAAACGCGGCTTAACGTAAATGGGTCTCGCAATGACGTCAAGCGTGCATGTTCCATCACTCCTTCCGACTCCCCTCTCCCTCCTCGCCGATTGACCGAGTCAATGCGTGAAAATACTATGAAGCGCTGGTTGACCACGCACGACCCCCCCACTCTGGAGTCTCTCGCGAGTAGCACAGTTCCCCACTATGGGGCGCACTATGTCATTAGCATAAATAACGCGAATGGCAGCTGACTGCAGGTCAATCAGGTGCAACTCCTCGTGAAACGTGCAGCCAACAGCTGCGTTCGCTGCAGCTTCGTCGCTCGCTCAAGGTCGCCGGCTGCAGTGCTTCCCCAGAGTCTCTCCTGTTCTTTGGGAATCGATCGGTGCTCGTCGACGAGGGCACCAGAGTTCGGCGTCGGGGTGCCTGAGTGTCAGGTGCGGCGGGAAAAAGAGGATTTCAAAGGGACGACGAAGAGGAAGGTGGGGAAGCGGACGGAGATTTCTCCGGTTGTGTCTCTGCGTTCATGAATATGCGCCAAGAGTGTTTGACGAGTGTGTCAATATACAAGGTAGACCGGTACCACGCGCAACCAGTCGGCCAAACGTAAACTGATATTCGCTTTGTCGTCGGGCGAACTTGCTTGTTGAAAACGCTGCTCAGGCTGCCTTTAGAATTTTCCCTAATTTCATTCGATTTATCGCGGTGCACGTGCTCGTTGGTCCGGCTTCTCGATTCGACGCGAATCTGCGCGGGACTGATAGCTCGCATCTGGAGAACAATGATTCCAAGGGCTGATAAAGTTTTGGGACCACCCCTCTTGACAACCGTACTCACTCTTTTGCTGGTAAGTCAATCCTGAGTATTATAAATAATCCACACCGGTACCACTGATGCTGCTTACGGATCTCCTAATTCCAAGTATTGTTCTGATAATTCCGAGAATTTCAAGTGGGTCCTCGCTCGATGTACATAATCGAGAGTGTTAATTATTTATTTTTTTTTTCGTCGCCGAAACGCACAGTAGCTCTCATGGAAATCGAAAACATCTCCATTTAGATGTCGAAGTGTTCCTCTGCAAAGGTCGCTTAAGGGGAGTACACAGGTTTGGTGGGGTTGGATAAATCGATTTTTCAAAAATAATATATTCCACTTGTACTACCCTTTAATAATACGCTCATAAAATTTAATTGTACAATTTGCTAAATTAACGGAATTATGGAGCCATACGTTCGCACAGGTACCGGACAGGGGTCGGTGCCCCGCGGCGCACCGAAGGGCCCTGCGACATTGGAGTATTGCACTAAAATGCTTTTGTTTTTAAAAGGAATTTAAACCGTTAGATGGGGCCGAATTTATTCACAGAGTGAACACAGCAAAGAGGATTAGTTAGTGCATAGGAGGGAGATAAGTATAAATTACTTAGACGTAGGGAAGCACGTGGATGAAAGGAAAAAAAAGGCACTTAGTGAAACAGGAGAACGGGGGCCTTGAAAGGACACTAATCGTACAGAGACTAATGTGGCGAATCTTGACTGTATACGAAAGAGCTCATAGAGGAAGTATAGAGATTAATAGGAGAGACAAAAGGATCGAGCGGGGGACTGGAAGGCAATCATAGAGACTAAAGGAGAAACGTACGACGAACGAGGAATTGAACAGCAGGAAGTCGAAAGAGAAAAGATAAAATGCCGAATGGAGGAGGCTAATGGGGATCTGAGAGAGAAAAGAGGATGCTCAATCGTAGAACAGTTGGGAATGGGTGTCAAATGGGTGACTGTGTGCACAATTCAGCGAGATGTGGACCAGGAGGATTTTTTATGTAAATTACATGTAAACTTTTTTTATGTAAATTACATGTAAACTCACATGCACTCCAGTAGCGTAAATAAAAATCGTATGTAGAAATTAATATTAAGAAATCTGCATTGCTGCACGTTGAATTTCTAATAACAAACGAACGAAGACATAACCACGTGTTCGGAGGCTGTAAACTCAGTTTTCAGTTTCCCTATTTAAATCACACGTGTGGGACAGAGAGAAAAATAGATCGACGTGCTCAGGCATCGATAGCGTTATCAGTGTGCGTAATTGAGTGTAATTAATTGCTGGAACGACCCGAGAAAATCTGCACGCGTGCGACGGGCTTAACGATTTTCTTTGTTTTATCTCGAGCGAAACGCACGGTGGGTCCAATGGAAATCTAAAGTATCTCCATTTAGACGTCGAATCGTTCCTCCTGAAAAAGTCGCTTAAAAGAAGCGCCGCGATTTCACGCAGTCCCCACGCGTCGCTCGTATAATGAGGCGTCGCCTAGGAGCGTCGGAAAGAAGCTGCCAGCTTTTGTCAATATCATTATGCAACCACAGCACCGTCTTATTTGCATAGGACGCTTGTGTATGGACGATCCCGAGAATAATCGTAAAAGTCCTCGAGATTTCCGCGATTGGCTGGATCGCGCCGAGCGAATAAAAGATGAGCCAAAATAAAGGAGGATCAAAAATGAAAGAGAAAGGGATCGATCGGACACCCGTTACAATGATACTTCGTTCCCCCTCCGAGGGAATAGATCATCCCAACCCGATCGGAGACTGGGAGGCTGAGTTACACGTAAAAGAGAGACGGGACATCCAAGAGAAACAAGGCTCCCTGAAAGATGTCCCGTGCGCCGAAAGATTAACTGGTTGTCCTTGCTCATATTCGATCTCGAGAAGATCGGCGAGACTTTACGCAGAAAACATCGAGATTATTATACGTCTCTGTATTTTCGTACAGTCCGACTCGAAAAACATGCCGCTATAAATATTACGTATGAAAAACGTAAACGCTCGAGCGGATTAAATATCGAAATAGCGACAAATAATATTTAGCATAGCACGAGAGCACGTGGCTAAATTAAATTTTTATTTAAAAAAAAAAGCGAGTCGAGGAACGACTCTGCCGTCGGACACATATTTACTGAACTCTTAAAAATATTTCCATATTCGCGGTAATCAATGGTTTTCCATTGTTTTCGATTGATTTATCACGCGTCGTTGGCTATGTAAATTGTGCTGCGGGAAGATACCCGAAGAGATCGTGCCTGGTGTTCGATATGACGTCGCGGGCCGTCGGGACGCCCGAGATGAGTAATGGCGCCGGGAATACTGTAATCGGCGCGCCGATTAGATCCTGCGGGCGCCGATGACCGTCCGAACCGAATCGGCAGCCTGAACTCAGGATTCTGGGCTTTGGCCATTGGAATAGCCAATCCGCAGCGCCGCTGGGACATGTCAGAAATTATGTAAGACACGAAACTCGCTGGATCGGAGAACTTCTTTCGCTCGTAGAACGTGCACGTGTGGGTTCGAATGTTTATCTGAGACTCGGCTGGAATTTCCTGAGACTCCGCGTCCATGTGCGATTGCGTGCGCGTTCGTCTGCGTATGCATTGCGCAAACGGCCTCTCGCTATTTCTCATTACCGTTCCGGCAGGCGTACGTAGCGGCGGCTGACTGGTCGACTGGCTGTATGACGATGACGCCTCGCCGGCGAATAAAAAATAACGGAATAGCCTGGATCCATATTATTACCAAAAGTAATCGTACGGCAGTGGATGCTGAATCGATCTTAGGGAAAAACTGATTGTGGTTATGCAAATGACGAACCGATAGGAACCGATGAGGTTTCCGCTCGAGAATTACAAGATCGGATGTTCGCGCGGCCAAGCGGGGGCTAACGAGAGGAGAATATAAATCGGCCGAAGGTTTAATGAGATTCTCGTGAGGACTTTAGAAAAACGGGATCTCATATCGATTCGGTTTCGCACGTCGAAATTTGTTCTCGACTCGAGCACCGAACGAGCGACGCGTCATTACTCAGACTCACCATTTTACTCTTCCCCTGGGATGGAAGACGCAAAAGGCCGATAGTAGAAGGTCCATCTACTATCCGATCACGTTGCTCTTACAGAATTTAACGTAGGAAAATTATCAATGGGACGGAAGTGCGGATTTGTGAAAGGACAGAAAGTACATTTCCGATTATCCAGGTTGCAAAGCCAAGAAAAGGAAGAAGAGCGAGAGCTGCTACCTTCTCTTTTCTACGAAAGCAGATAGATAGATAGAGAGAGAGAGAGAGAGAGAGAGAGAGAGAGAGAGAGAGTCTTGAAATTTGAGATGTGATTGGCTCCGCTCGTTAAGACTCCATTCACGCATCCTCACCAACTATTATCTCTATTCAAAGACGGATGCTGCAATCGCTCCTGTTCTTCTACATAACCAAACTATTCGAAGATACAATATTTGTTTCAGGTAGTACAAATGACCGAAAGCTTCCCGCACAAATGGTTCGGATTTGGTGGATCATCTCCGTTTCAAAGTGAAGAATCGTTCGGTCCTTACCGATCTCCTCTTCAACGTCCGACGTTCCTGAAGGAGTCTGACTCGGATGACTACCTGCCAATCAGATACACAAGCGACACTCGTCTTCCGGAGGACGCAGTTTACATGGCAGATCGACCGGAAAACAAAGCGATGCTCAGCGCTCGCAACGGTGAGTCAAGTAGGAATTACGAACCGGATGAGAATGAGGAGCTGGTCGAAAGAGCTATAGAGAATAGGGATTTGCTGAGTCCAGAGGAATGGAGGGAATCCATGGGTCAGAATCCATCCAAGGGTTTCCAGAGGGATACCCCCAGTTACCAAAACACCCATGACGTCAAGGTATCCTTAGTTTCGACCCGGGACAGTTCCAATCACTCGTCTTCCCAAAGTCACGAAAAGACGCGCTCGAACGTCAGAAGGGAATACAGTCCGCGAATTTCAGCGAGTGAGTAGCGACTGACGTTCCTTGGAATATTTCGAAAATCCATTTAAAATTAACTTTCTCTATACTTTCAGTGCCAACTGCAATCGACTCCATGCAGGCCGACGAGAAGATCGTCTTCCCCTCCGAGGACAACGAATCTCAAGCCCGCAGATTCGTTCCTGGTCCAGCATCCATTTGCAAGGGTAACACCTACTGCGAACACTCACCGGATTATCCGGAAAATTATATTCAAACGGCCATCAGGGCGCAGGAAAATCTTAAATATTTCACAGGAGTAGATGAGGTAAGCTCGTCCTTTTTTTTTGGGGTCCATCTTCTGGGAAATTATGATTTTGCGTAATTCCAGTTCCGATTGTAATTCGTAGACGGCGGAACGACGGCGAATTGGATTTGAGGAATTTCATTGATTACGTAACTCTGTTTTCCTTGACCTAGAGTAATTCAGACGTAAGACAGCGTGGATGACGGTTTAGCTCGGAAGCAGAAATCTTGCCGGTCGTTATGGGACCGGTTCTTTTATTGACGTATAAAAATATTTATATGGCATCCATGAAACTGTGAAAAGGATCTATATGTTGTTCAAAGCTATATGTGTGTTGCATATATTTTATATATGAACGATATATCTATTTCGTTTCCTTGACTTCGGGTCCGTATGGAATACCGATTGATCCTTTTGATTTGGACACGTTGATACGTATAGAAATGTGACGTTATTTGATATCGAGTTGGTGGCAAATGAAAGGGAATTTTTTTGATAGGGGATTTTATTACTTCCTGTCGCCGCAGATGCTTCATCCATTTTATTTTACCAGGTCGTGAATATTATACAGCGGATAGACTCCCCTGTGGAGGACACGCAGCTCTGCCTCTCGATTGTAAGTATTGCGTCATCGGATTTAATATCATATCGCTCAGATCTCGACGTCTCGGGATTGTTGCGTAGCGGAGTGAAAAATTTTTTTTTAATTTTCATTGAATCGCAGGAACAAGTGATTATTCCGAAATCGGCGGAAAACAGGGAGAAACAGTGGCGCTACATTGTCAATCACGGGAACGTCACCCAGGGAGTGCGAATTGAAAAGTGCCAGTAAGTTCGACGAGGAGCATTATTTTGCCAAGGAAAAAAGATAAAAAAAAGGAAAAAGATTAAATGTTTTTTTTTTTTTTTAATCCCTCAGGAACGAAGACAGCGAGTGCAGGATCTTCGACAGCGTCCCTAACGGATACAAGACGAGCTGCAAGCAAAAGTACATATATCGTCAGCTGATGGCTTTAATGGCGAACGGATCCGTTTCGCCGGACATGTTCAGATTTCCGGCGAGTTGCTGCTGTCACGCCAAGTTTACCGGAAACGTCCTGACGCGGATGGGAACAAATTTCGGCAAAACGAATCAGACTTCGACGTAAATATGTAAATAAAAATCAGGCGGAAGCGATCTGGAAAGTAGCGTTGACCATGACGTGCGCGAGCGAGATCAATATGTGTGTGCGTGTGTGTGAAAGAAAGAGAAGCAGAGAGAGAAAGAAAGAGAGAGAGAGAGAGAGAAAATTATTTATTTGACCCAGGAGCTAAGCTTCCTGATGGTCATAGGCAGGTTTTACATAGCACAGTCATATAATCTTACATCAGTGAATAATTTACCAAAAACGATCACATAAGAAGCCAGAAATTAAGTGAAAATAATAATAGTGCATATATTCGAGTATTATATTAATTAATTAATTTAATTTAATTAAGTTACGTAAGTCAAGTTAAGTTACTAGCCAATCGAATTTGCTTCACGTTCTTTCACTGCCATCAGGTATCAGTAACAATGTGCCCGAAAATCGACAAGTGTCGAAGGCGACGTAACTTCGGGGAGAGCGAGAGAGAGAGAGAGAGAGAGAGAGAGAGAGAGAGAGAGAGAGAGAGAGAGAGAGAAGTACTCAGTGTCCCATGAAAATTAATGGGAAGGAACGTGAGATCGTTGCGATGGTAACGCCTCTCTGGCGTCTATTGAAATTTTTTCGGTAACAAACGCACTGAGAAAATCAATCGAATATTGACATATTGACTTTGTACTCAGGTGCAAAGATTTATTCCATCTACATACGTGTCAAATAAATTGCGCCTTATCGGCTTATCAGTCCGCACGCGTACAGCATATGCCTGCATACACGGTGTGAGGCGTCTTGGCGTAACTCGAAATGATGCGTAGAAACTCTTAGCCTTTTAAATTAATTTATTTCACTTCATTTAACTGTAATGACAAATGGGGGAAAAGGAGCAACGAAAGCTGCTTTCTGCACTAGATTTTAAGTGCGGTTTGACTCTGCGCCGATCAGGATAGAATTTTTGTTTCCAGATCAGAGAATCAGAAACGCTTTGCCACGATTTCAAAGAATTTTGGACACTGGAAATTTTTACGTCACGCTGAACAATTCTACATGCGTATCGGACATTCGCTGCACTTATCATCCTACTACGTCACGAGTAGCATAGACGCAATGTGATATTACCATTATTGCTTTTAATCTAAGGAATAAGTTAATCTCATTATTATACTTTATAGTACTTATCTTTAATGTTATCATTTTGGTATCTTCGCTTAGGACCTGTATGTGGAGGCGCCTAGACGTATAAAATAAAAATCACATTCATAAAACTATACTTATCTCCCTGGTTCATTTGAGAAATTATTACATGCTTTGTTGATTTTAAGAAATGCTTATACGCGTTCAGCAAGACACTACAAAGACGTTTACAGAGTAATGGATTAGCCGATGCCGAAACGAAGAATTTGAGATCAAACGAACTCATAAATTATACCGACAGCATCTGATGCCTCAGGCATAGATATTTCGAGCATTTGCTCCGTATGCGACTCTAGTCAAACTTCTGAAAGGGTCAAGTGTCAAACGGAAGGGAAAACCTTTTCCCCGAGTTGGGGAATAATAGTCACGTTTTCTATGCTGTCAGAACTTCCTGATGGAAACCAGGAACCTCGTAACATGTTCTCTGTACACACGTCACTGTTCAAAATGGACGTTTTCAAAATTTCTAAGAGCGTCAGTACTCTATGGTAGATTCTAAACTTGGAATTCTCAAATTCGGACGAGAATCGGCCATTCTCGATAAGAGACGAGACACAAATGACAAAGGTCAATTGAGGATGCTGCTGTGGCTGCGTCTCTGCTTCTTCCGCCTCTTAAGGACATTATTTTTCTTTGAGAAACACAAGCTAGACAAATTACGAGTCATTGGTGGTTATTACGCTCTAGGATCGCACCAGACATTTTCATTAGCAAAGACGAACTTTGAGGCAACCATAGTAACAATGAAGTCACTGATAATGGCGTAACAATAAACGCTGCAGGCATCAGTCACGTGATCCTTTGAAGCGAAGCGCAATCACGGCTCACCGGAGAGCGTTCTGGATGAGATGAATTGAAAAATCTTTAAGATCTCCGTGTCTTGGATTCTGAGGATTTGAATTATTCTGATATCACTGGAATTCATAGAAGCGTAAGGCATTTGAGGTTATCCAGATTCCCGGAGCTGCTTTCTTATCTTTTTTCCTATTTTTCCTTCCCGTCGGTTTAGACACGAACCATCTGTCGATGCAGCCTTAGGGCGAAACTGCAATTTTCACTCTGCAACGCACTTCCGGTTCTTCCGGAAACAGAAGGCCTAGTGTCACAGACTGATGACTCGTATCGCAGACTGATGACTCGTGTCGCAGATCGATTTATCTTCTGAAGAATCCTTGTCAACATTTTTCATTAGATTTTGAGGGGAAGCAGACACGTAACTCCAGGACGAGTGTGCGCGGACGGCTGAACCATGGAGTGAGGACTCAGTTGAGTTGGGGATAATTAATTCTAGATAAAGACCTCACCCTTCTCGACGATTCCCAACCCTTGCTAATCACCAAAAGTCAATATTTGTCTTGACCTCTTATCGATGCACTCGTTCTCCGAAATTAATCAATTCAGTGAAATTGAGACTGCGTGGAAGCGTAAAAGCATGGAGAAGATTCAGAGCGAGGTGTCTTATTGATAATTGGGAATCGCTCGAGTTTCACCCAATTTGAGTTATACATATATATTGAGGAGAAAATCAATAATTCAATTACCTGTTCCGTGATACCTTATTTTCTTTATCTCAAATCAATCATAGAGGAAACCCTAGAGGAACGCGCTGATTTTCGAAAGCTTTGAGTTTCCGTCGAGCCATGATTTCTTTAATTAAAATAATGATCGCAGCGGAACTTTAATGTGCTTTGCAAATATACATTTGCCATTTATTCGAGATATAATAAATTCAATAAAAGCACTGCTCTGTCTTGCTGAAACGAACGCGAGCAAAAAACGCCTAAAGACCGAGAAGAATTTTTGCACAAACAGCATACCTTTCCTAATTACAATATAATCAGCCGGCAGATAAAAATATGTGAAGTTTGTTAATTCAGTAAATTTTGTTTACACATATTGACCACGCTTAGATTTATCAAGTGGGCAGCTTCATCCTGGCGTAATGCTCTCACACAACCTCACGACCTCACGACCTTAGTAATACGTACATATGTACATACATATATCCACACATCTACATATGGACGACCTAGCACCAGCATCGGACCTTCTAATGTATTCGAATTCCCATCGCGGCACAAACTGTAAATATTTAATTGGGAGAAATTAATAGCTCGGATGGGCAGCAAAGGCCTGTTTCCATTAATCGACGGATCATCGAAACCGTCGCCCTCTTCCATCTCCATTCTTAGAAACTCGCCCATTTTCGCCACATTCTTTAAAAAATCTACGACTCTTCCGGCCAAACTTTTCATTCTCTTCCTGGCAAAAATAACCGAAAATTAATTCGGCGTGCGTTACATCGGCAGCCTACGTGAGATTTTTTCAGGCTTATAAAAAGCTTCGTCCGATGTTTTATATCCGGAAATGAGCTTCTCCTCGGAACATTCGTGCCAGGTATAATATTTTTATCTACTACCTGGTTTCCTGCTCAATTTACTAACCATAATACCTTATATCTCCCTCGATCCCTGTCTTTTACTATATTTACAAGGAGATTCTTTATTTCCCATCCATCGACTGCTCCTATAGTCAGACTCGTCGAATGTTCCACCCACAAAAGGAAAGCGAAGTCGGTCGTCCTTTACGGCGCAGACGAGTGATAAAAAAAAAAAGAAGGAAATATATTTGTCCAACTCAAATAAAAAGACGTCTGACAATTTCAATAGGCGGCTCATCGATTCTCATTAAGTAATTATTTTTCATCTCTCACTGGCATCGCACTAACGAACCCATTTTTATCGTTCGGTAAGACATTTTTTTTCGTCAAATAACTACGTAGCGAAACGTGCGTACTAAAAAACGATATGTGATGCGCACGGGCTCGGGTATGGTCCTACTCAGGATCTTTGATTTACGCATTAAGCCGGCTACGAGGTGTTTACGTCCTCGTTATAAATCATAAAACGCACCGTCGACGGCTATTTCGGACATCGCGATGAAATCGGCCGATCCGAATTCGAGCGAATTCTAATCGATTGCCGATTCGGGCGAAAGATCGAGTCTGGAGTTACGAGGCGGATTTGCCGTGACGGCTGAGAATTTCGAATTGTCGGAATGTCGATTCGCCGCGTAAAAAAGACGAGTACATACGGAAATTCTAGCTAAAGTAATAAGCATCGTTGACGTATTTGAAGATTTCGCAACGGAGATGCTCGACGCACTCGAGGGAATTTTAAGAGATTTTCAAGAGAAAAAAGCTAAGACGATACGGAGGCGACCTCGGTCGGACCTGGACGTTTCGCTGGGAGACTTCGAGAAGATGCCAAAAGTGGCTTCTCAGTCTTTCCGCAGCTTCCGTTCTTTCGTGAGTGAATTGATTCTGCCGTTTTGGTATCGCCTTGAAGTGTAGCTGCGGTGCGCCTCCTACGGGTCAAGAGGTCAAACGCTAATGAACTATCTCAAGGAATCACCTGGAATATTAGTCGGATAGAAAAATGTCAAGATAGAACTAGATGACGTCACGTGACTCCTGTACTTTGTTAGATCATTCGTCATTATTATTTCCGTCTCTAGAGACACCAGTGGATCGTCCACAGATAATAATTATAATAATTGATCGATCGAATTTTATTCATTCTGATAATTTATTGACAATTTATTTTTATTAGACTTTCGAAAATCCTGGAGGGAAAATAATGTAAAGCATCTTTGATTCTTGTAATTAGCAAAACTGACACTGAGTGATCGATCGGTCAGAGAGTCGTTGAAATTTTTACTGGCGAGGCCGCTGTCTGGAGGAAAAAGGAGAAACGATAAAAGGAAAAAATGAAGGAGAAGAAGCGGCTGAGAGTGTTGAGAATATTGGGAATCTGGAAATATTCGGACTCATTCTACCAAAGGGACTGAGAGAGAGAGAGAGAGGAAGAAAGAGAGAGAGAGAGAGAGAGAGAACGACAAAGGGCAGAAACAATAAAAAAAGCTGTCGGTTAGTCATGTCGACATTTACACTCGTTAACTCATTATATTTAGTTGCTAAATTCCAACTGGCGTTAACTTTCTAGATAATTGTCAGTTCAATTAAAAGTTTAAATTAACCTACGATACACCAGCCATACTCAGTTTATCCTCCCCTGCCTGCGAGTCTTGAAGGATAAATCGAAATAAAAGGATACAAGGTTCATAAAGATGAAGATAATAAAATGGCAAAGATAAAATGGGATCTAGAACGGAAGTTTTAATTCACGAAAATTACGCGACGCCTTTTCCTCTGCCAGCCAACCGCGGAGCGTGTGTGATTAGATATTCCACATGGGTCTGCGAGTGACGTCACTATTAATCTTTATCACTATCGTAGCATTTTAACACAGTCAAAGACTTTCCCAACAACTTTTGCTCTCGAAGTGTCAACTGCCGTCTGTGCAGCTTCCCGCTAATCGCGCCTTTCGTGTTAGACTTTGCAAAGTTTGGGAATACTTCGTACAGCACACGCAGTTATGGAAACTCTCCAGTCGAATGTTTCCTCCTACGATCCGCAGCCACCCAACTAATTTCTTCGATTTTTCGAAATTGAATTTCGTGCTGCCTCGGGAAATTCATTAAGCTAATGAGCAGCTTGATGAAATTTGAAAATCTACCAATTTTCGCCTCAAGTTTAAACGAACTTCAAAGGACTTCGATTCAGGCACAATAAAAATCTTGCACAAGTTCAATGACTCGGACTGACTCAGACTTCGATTCGATTTTCACTGTGACTTATGCAGACTTGAGTCCTCGAGAAAAAAAAAATGAAACAAGGATAATGAGAAAAATGTGTGTTTTTGGTCCAGGATATTCATCTTGCGATTACACTTGGTGAAAGTAGCCATTAAGGTAGAGGGGAAAAAGAGAATGAAAATCTCAAGAAAATATGTTACACACGACTCGCGTGTAGTTACTGTATGGGTGGGAGGAGATTAATTAATGTAGCTCAAAATAAGTTTATCCCGACCCAGACTAATCTTCTTTAACCGGATTAATTTCGGAAATCTCATGAGTTATTTGCCCAGGAGCTTTTCCTTCTGGTTTTCGGCCTAAAGACCTTTTCGACTTGAACTTGAAACGTTACGTCTTTATCCTTGGGATTTTAGCTTCTTCGGATCTTCTTCGATACAATTCCTAGTCGAGATTTACGTGTCTTCCGTTTCGTGTCTAATCTTAGATTGACATTCATTCGGGAGGAATCTGTGACGCAATGGAACCGGTCGTCTTATAGCAGTAGCCTCGGTAGCCTCGGTATCCTGCGTATCCTGAGTATCCTGAGTAGCCTGAGTATCCTGAATATCCTGAGTAGCCTGAATAACCTGAGTATCCTGAATATCCTGAGTAGCCTGAATAGCCTGAGTATCCTGAATATCCTGAGTATCCTAAGTAGCCTAAGTAGCCTGAGTAGCCTGAGTATCCTGAATATCCTGAGTATCCTAAGTAGTCTAAGTAGCCTGAGTAGCCTGAGTATCCTAAGTCTCCTGAGTAGCCCAAATAATGACAGCCATAACCAAACCCCAAATGTCAAAATCCGTAATTCAGCTCCCCACAGAGGTGAAAATCCTCGCGAGATTTTACGCCTGCGGTCGCGTCTGATTGTCAGACGAGGGCAAAGTTGTTCAAAAGATGAATGCGGTGAAGCTGTCGTTGTCACGCTAAGCAGCTTCCACTGGACCCGTTTGTTCACCTTCGAAGAGGCTTCGAGCGAAGCAAAACCTAAAGGAGTTTCCATCCTGCTCTCGAGTTTCGAAATTCGAGTCGGCCGACATGCGCATGATTTATGGATGGTTATTTCGACTGATGACGCTCCATTAAGGCCGCTCTTGCGTTTTACCGGAACGTTCTCACCATTTCCAATAGTTCGACAGGTGAACCTCGCAGGTCACGCGATGCACCTTCTCGCTCAGACCAAACTGCTCGAGCTTCTCCAACCTGTCGTTCTCTTATTTTTTACCCGCAATCAGCTGCTCTGGCTCGTTAAAGCCTTTTGCAAATTCCCCCAATATTGCCATTTTTCACGTTCGATCGATACTCCAACTCGAATCCCTTAACAGTTATTCCCATCGTTAAATTCTGTGTCTCTTCAAAATATCTCGCGAGCTCGATATGCTTGTCGGATGTATTGACGTCTCTTGAAAAGTATTAAAGAAATTGAATTTGAAAGTCGATGCGAGTCTCAGGCGCGATCCAGTGGCAAAAGCTGCGCGAGGATCACGTTGGGATCTCAAGTATTATTTATATTGAAAAAGTTTGATGTATCGAGAGATCGAAAGGAAAGCGACTGGCGCTCTTAGCTTGGTCAATATTTGAGGAACGACATTGCAATGAGATTTAGCGATCGTACGAATGCTCGCGAAATATCTTAGGGATATTTAAAATCTCTTAAATTCTGATAAAGGGAGATAAGCTTATTGTCTTAATCATAAGTGTAACGTCAAGTAGGACAAAGTCCTTCGGATTCAAAGACATGCGAGTTATTAAATATTTCAAAAAAGACGCCCGAGTATATACCTATGTATATACATCGTTTGTGATTTTAGTCAGTTTGTTTTCATGGGAAATATCATTAAATCTAAAATTAGACGCACCGCTTCGTGTCAGGCCTCAGGACAGTCGTTCCATCTTTTAATCGTTCAGTTCGTCCTACCCTTCTACCCCCCCCCCCCCCTCTAACCCCACTCTACGTACTCTTGTGCAATTTGTTTCTTTACGTTTTAAAGTCAGAAAATTTTCTTCCATTCGTTCGGCCAGCCAGTCGGACTTTTTCGTATCCTGAGCAGCCCATTCTAAAAGGTATCATTGAAGTTTCCCACTTTTCCAATGGATCACCGCCAGTTACGTCTCACGAGACTTTCGAACTTTTCAAGTTGCCTTCCTCGAGTTTCGTCCCTTTTCTTGCCACTTTTCAAATATTCCTCAGTGTCTCAGACTCTGACAAAGCAGCTGCGCCGCGACGGAAGTTGCTCCTTCGATGGTCTTAAGTAGCGATGCGGCGAAGAAAAGTCCGCGAGCGGCCGTCCTACAATCGAAAAGTTGCTTCGCGCGAAGGAAAAGAGTGCGACTGTGCAGAAGTGAACGTGGGGCGAGCCTGAGCAACGGAGGCGGATTCGAAGCAGCCGAGAGCCAAAGGTTTTCCCAGTAAAAGCGGGTCCGTCAGTTCGCCGCGGGCCGCAAACGCTCAAACCCCAAACCTCTTATCATCGTGATCAGCAGTTCGCATTCCCAGCTTCTGCTCTCGGCTGGATTCGCAGCGGCCGCATCTTCTTTTACCTGCGATCGTTTAATCTTCGGAGTCTACGAAGATTTCAACAGGTGCTATACGAATGCTCCTCTTTCTACCTGACAATCTTTTTGGCGGTTCTTTAGTGAAATTTTAATGTCGTTCGTTCTACACTTCTCGAACTTTCGTCACTCGTTCGTTTACTCTGGGGTTTTTTTTTTTTTTTTTTTCGTTTACTCGGGGACACGAAGATCAATTAGAAACAATTGAACATTTATCGTACTGTCACAGTAAGCTAGTGCTCTCTCTCTCTCTCTCTCTCTCTCTCTTTCTCCCCCCCCTCTCTCTCTATCTCTCTCTTCTCCTTTCACGAGTTCGTTTCGAACCGAGAGACTCCTTGCCCCTCAACTTCTTGAAAATTTATGTACAGTTATTATATAGCAGAGGAGGATAAAACGTGACGAGCTTCCCTTTTCGCACTTTAGCATCGCGAATCGCAAATTCCATCGAAATCGTCTATGAAATAAATGTAGCGCCGCCTGTGTGATAGCAAACTGCTTAGCCGAACTTTGGCCCCGCAAAGTAACGCAGATTTGCATTCGTGTTGCCTCGACGACCTGAAGCAATGAAACGAAGAATTTGATCTGGCTAAGAAAGTGTAAAATTTGTGTGCCAGATGCGCGATAGCAAGTTCAGGTATTCGTATTTTCCAGTGTGCAATTTCTCCCCATTGCTCGTCCATTAACTAGAACGGCACTTTAAGACAATCTGGCTTGTCTTAATATTTTACATTCAAGCAAATTACAATCCCCCAGTAACGTCTGATGAACTTCATAAATTTGAAGGTTTTTGCCGAGGTGGCTTAAAATAATGAAATTATTCTCCAAAAAAAAAAATGGTGCCAGCACGAACCGAGTTTATTATGGATTAAAGATAATGGAAGGGGACATCGAGGGACGTCGTAAATCACAGCATCCAAGTGCATCGAAATTATAATTCTACTGGAAACTGCAAGTGCATCGCTATGCACTTTCAATTCGTAGAATCGCTCGAGAGCCGAAATCCCAGTTGCAGATAGTTTTGCCAGTTTTTCCAGTTTTCCCAGTTTTCCCAGTGCATAATCATCGGAGGTGTTGAAGAATGTGTCTTTTTCTCAACAATGGGGAAAGTTATCGAGAGTTATGCAATATTCATCATCGATTTCCGTGTGAAAAGTGTAATTGTGAGTTTGACAAAAAATCAATAGAAAAATTCAGTTGATGTCATCGATTCTATAAAAATTCAAGCCGCCTGCACAAAAGTTGACTTTCGCCGAAAGAAATTTAATTTTTCAGGTAAGAATCACGACTGCTCTAATCGCTCTAATATCATTGAAACATAGGTGTACATACGTACATACGTGTGCTTTACCAAAAAGACTTGACTAACGCAAAAATATATAAATTTAAAAAATATGACGTATGTGCACCTACGTTTTCATAAAACTTATCTCGAGAATCAATCAAGTTCCGAAGCTTTTGAAGTATCTTAAATAAGCACCGAGCCTAAATAAAAGAATTCTTAGACTTTTTTGTTCTACGCCAGCTCGCGTGTCAGGCCTCGCTTTCCTTTGAGTCCAATTCGAGGGTTCAATTTTATCGGGCAGAGTCACGGATTACAAAAGCAATATCATTCATGCATGCTTTTCAATCGATCGAATTCATTAGCTCAAATAAAATAACACGTCTGCTCCGTTGGCTGCTGGCCAAACGCCACTGGCCCAGCTTCCAACCCTATAAACCTCCTGGACCATCCCGTTTTCTATCCTGAGCACGAACGAACTTTCCCTCTTAAATTTTTTTTATAATAATCCTTTTTCGTCTCCGTTGAAAGCAACCGAACTATTTGAGAATCGGGTGAGCAGAAAGTTCTGGGCAAAGGGTCCAATGATATTATCCCTGTTTTTTGTGAACACATCGATTAGCTATTTTACAAAGTCGTAATTAGCAGAAAAAGTAGGAAAGAAGTTTGACGGCGTTGACGTGTACTCGAATGATCGATTGGACTCGCAGGAAGGTGCACTCGCACTTTGCTCAAGGACTTTGCTCGAAGCGCATTAGCTAATTCTTAATAGCTAAACCTATTAGAGAATCGTTAGAGTCTAGTTACCTTCTCTTCGGGCTGTTTACAAGTACTGAAATAGTGGAACAGTGGAATACTGGAACAGTGGAATAGTGGAACAATGGAATAGTGGAATAGTGGCGAATTGATCCATTCGCCAGGCCACCGACATTGGCATCCTTATTAACCTAATCTTGTGCGCTACCGTGGAAAACTTTCTTCGCGTAGGAGGATTTATCGCAGAGGCTAAAATGAGAGATGAAACCCAAATGAGGATAGGCGAAACGTGCGGAATTCGAGAGATTTGTGTACAGGAGAGTCAATTAGGAGGAGAGCCGAGAGGTTCGTTTTACTGGAATTTGACAAGTTAAAATCTCCGTGCCGAGCCCGGAGATTGACAACTCTCAATTCTGGCCAATTTTCCGGTTGACAAAAAAAAATCAATTTTCGAATAAAACGCCGTAAGCTTGCGACTGCTACTTGCCAATATTGCCAAAATAATTGATAATCAGAATCGCAATTCCATTTCTATTGTGCGTTGTCGATCGATCGAAACGAGCAGGGAAAATGAGCAGGAACCAGAAGGATGCTGTGCGTAGCTTTGGATTACTTGAAACTTTTTTCGAATTACTCCTACGCTTTACGATCCTCGGAAATTTCGGCAGCCTCCTTTTATTTTCAAAACTTTTGTAACACTTTTTCTTTTATTCCCTTTAACAAAAGGGAACGAGGACCGTCGTTCCTTCTGCCAAATCTAATTTGCTTCTTCCATGGCGAATCAAGCAAAGAGATTCTCCGACGTGGAAGACTTCGACGATAAACTACAGTGAGAATTTTGAAAATTATTTTTAAAAAATATATCAACAGACTCGAGACCCTCGCCGCACTCGTAGTTTAAGTTTCTACGTATAAACGAACGAAGGTCTGGTTTTTCAAGAAATTCTAGTAGATTTACGAGGTGTACTTACTTCCCACTACTTTATACCTTCCCGTTAGAAATGTGGTAAGTAAAGAATAAGTGGGCGACAAAGTACAAGCATCGCGAAGGAAGGAAAAGGAGAGAAAAGGCATATTTACAGTAATTCATAGGGAACCCGTGCGAAGGTCCGCAGTTCCGCAGTTCGGCTGATCCAACCCTTATTTGCATTCTGAGTGGAATTACGAAGTCTGCGATAAATCGCCCCGGCTTCCACGACCTACCTACTTACCCACCTACCTATGTATCCATGAGTTCATTAAAGATACATCATTCTGCGAGCGCAGCTTCTATAACCGTGTGGGAGGATTAGCATGTCAGCCTGCTGGGATTCCATGAGTTAGCAGGGAAGAGTCAATGGAGAATAGATAAGGAAATATTTTGGTTATCATAGCGCGAGAAAGAAGAATAACAAAAATAAAGGAATGATTTGTACAAAAATCGTCCTATCTTTGACCCGAAATTCCGATTTGTTTCTCATGAAAACTTATTTGACGGGTCATGCGTAACGCGATCGTGTGCGCGGATGTTACGCGTATTTCTACAGGGCATTTATGGGGAATATGTTTCATTAATGTGCCGTCTCTAGCTCTGATTTAAGTAAGAAAAATATGCCGAACACGATGGGAGGTTCTCCTGAGGCTCGGACAAACATGAAACGCATTGGGAATACGGGATTTTATTTCACCGAGAAATCCAATGCTTTACTTTAGGATTTACTTTTTTTTTCTTACACATTTTACACTCTGGCTTCTGCTTTTAACGTGAGAATACGATTTTTCTGCAAGATTCACCAGGGACTGGATCGATCTTGGCTGGGACGGAAATAGTGGCGAATTTATCGGTCGAGACTGAACTGGACGAGATCGGAATTTTATAAAATAAAAATCGATCTAAGGTCAAAGTATAAAAAAATGAAAAATGATAAAAACGTATCGATACGTCTAGATGCATGCTATATGGTGAATAGAAAAGTGTAAAAAATTTAGGTTTCATAGCCAAAATCAAAACTGACCTATCGTCAGGAATGACAGAGACGAAAGTAATACATTTTTTTAGAAACCCTTATCCTAGGTCATGATAATTTCGAAAATTGAAATATGCGATAATATAAAAATTCAAAAATATATTGTTTACTGTCGCGAGAGTGAAAAGAATTATGAGATTAGTCGTCTTTAATTTTAAGTAAATTTTAAGTAAAAAACATCAAAACCCATCGAAAACTTATTTTCGATAATTGATATCATAGATTATTCAATGAGCTTCCGATTCTCTACGATTCGTGTCGAGTCAGGATCCTGATAAGGCTATAGGTATCTCTAGAAAGGGTTGTTGAATTAGGGTGCGACACGCCAATATCTCTCGTTGACCCGAATCCGCCCTATCAGCATGAATTTCTCTCCTCTGGATTCCAGTTTGCTGCTCATTCACTTTCTCCGTCCTTGTGAAATTTTCCGACTTTTCAGCTGACTTGAAATTCCTTATTCAGCCGCATTAAAATTGACCTTGTATCTGGAACTAAACGAGTCGAAAGTTTAACACTGATTTGAGCCTACAGAACCTCCAGTTCTTTGTTCTTCGGGTTTGCCGACTGAAGTGTAACACCAGTTTCACCTTAGAAGATCCTACAGGGAAAACTTTGAGAACTGAATTTACCAAAACCCGAACAGTTTTAAACGAATCTCAACCTGAAGATCTCACTGAAACGATTCGTTAGAGTCTCCAGTCCGAAACTGGGTCAAATATTTTTCCCTCAAAAATAAAACCCCGAGACTCAAAATGAGATTTTTGAAAATTTGATAAAAAACTCTGCCCTGGTACTATAGTGTATGTCGAGTAACGGGCAATAATTATTTGTAACTAATATCTAACGTTATAAGAGCAAATGGTTGATCTAACGATACCCAGAATCCTTTGTTCCACAGTCGTAGAATCATAAATCACCGAATAAAATTCTATATCTCTACAGATTTGGTTTAAGTGAGCATGGCAAGAGGCAACAGTAGACGGAGAAGAGGATGAGCTCGAGTCCCATCGAGGAATACGGAGGGGAGGGAGGTCTCGCAAGTCGTAACTCAAGTCTGGATCTTATCACCTGCGACGATTTCCCAGTAAAGGACAGCATCCTCTCAGCCACCTGGTTCCAGGCGACCATCTACATCCTCTACAGCACGATCTTCGTAATGGCCCTCGTGGGTAATGGGCTTGTGTGCTACGTCGTCTACAGCAGCCCAAGGATGAAGACCGTCACCAACTACTTCATCGTGAACCTCGCCGTCGGCGACATCCTGATGGCCCTCTTCTGCGTCCCCACCAGCTTCATCAGCACCCTGATCCTCCAGTACTGGCCTTTCGGATCGGAACTCTGTCCAAGTGTCAATTACTCGCAGGTGCGTAGACGCAAGTTCATCAGCTTCCCTGATTGGAATTTCTGCCTACGCACTGGGATCTACAAAGAGTCCAGTGACAATTATTCAAAGCTTGACAATGAAATCGTTCGTTCGTCCTTATCGTTACCCATAATTAGCGAGCTTATCAGTTTGATTTCCAGAGTGACAGGGAAATAAATCAAATGGACGAGCTATCCTGCTCGGTACTGAAATTCTTATTTTAAAATCAATTTTTCAGGCAGTCTCAGTCCTGGTCAGTGCGTACACGCTTGTAGCGATAAGCATAGACCGATACATGGCCATAATGTGGCCGCTGAAGCCACGTATGAGCAAGAAACAAGCGAAGCTGGTGATCCTCTCGGTGTGGACGATAGCTTTAATCACATCCTTCCCTATCGCTGTGGTGTCGCGACTCTATCAGCCGACTGACCGTTACGCAACGTGTAACCTTTACGTCTGTCAGGAGGATTGGCCGTCGACAGAACAAAGGTGAGTTCAAAGGTGACTCCTGTGCTCGTCTGCTCCTCTTACAGTTTCTCAAGGCGGAGGAAACAAAATGAAATCGAAATCTTTTTTTCATTTACTCAACTGGACCAATTGGTTCGGATAAATAATTAAATGCTGCTCCAATCGATAGGAACAGATGCAGCCAGATTAGATTTCGATTGATTTCAGATATTATTATTCGATCGCCCTGCTAGTTCTTCAGTATTTGATGCCTCTCGTGGTCCTATTGTTCACCTATACCAGTATTGCGGTGGTCGTCTGGGGCAAGCAGACTCCTGGTGAAGCTGAGAACACAAGGGATCAGAGGATGGCTCGGTCCAAGAGGAAGGTCAGTATTCGTCCATCTCGAGGACGTCGTCGTTTCTTTCTTTTTTATACTTGTACTTTGAGTTTTTCTAATCTCCTTTAATTTAATACTCATTACATTTTGTGGTTTTTTAATTAGCGATATTCCCATCATACTTATTCGAATTCCATTCAAGGTTCGGGATGCTGTCGGGTCCAGCTCCGTGCTGGCGCAAGTTCTTTTCGAAGGCTACAGTCGGCCGCACACTTATCCTTTGAACGTCTTATTGAAAATTTTTAGAAATTGCAGACAGAAAATGTTTAGATCGATTTAGCAGAATAATATCCAAAGCCGAATAAAACTACTGCGAACGATGGAACGTATGTTGTGGATTGTAGATTTTCAGAGTCGTAGAAGAGACAGGGGATAGGAGGCTGGATGGAAAGTTTCAATCGATTTGCGAAAAGATCGATCATCGCGAATTACTCTCGGATCTGTAGTTTCAAGAACACTGAATTTTCTACGGTATTTTTTTTTTTTTATGCAGACCAGTTTCCAACTTATCTTTTCATGCGTAAAACTCGTTTATGATTTTCGAATATTCAATTTCGAATGAAACTTAGGGAATAATCGTACTAATTTCCAGTTGAAAATTTTTTATTTTAATCCCATAAAGTTTAACAGTTTATCCTACGCACTGGCAATTGGCTAACGCTTGTCTGGAGGTTGCGATTTCGAATTCGAATACGGTAAAATTATAAATTAATATTTTAGCCGCTCTCGTACTTCACGGGTGAAGCCGATCAGATTAATAGTGAACGATTAATACAAGACTCACACGAGATAGCGAATGCTGAGTTCCTGAAGATGATAGTAAATAGAGCCAGAGAGTGAATTAGGTACGTGCCGTTTCTAGTTTTATAGCTGCGTTTCCTTCAGGCCATAAGGGGGAACGTAATTGGTCTCGAGATAAAACGTACCCTTGCTGTAAGAGTGGAAAGCAAAAAATCAAGCCAGAGTCTCCAGGTCAGAGGAGCTTCCGGCAGTTCTGTCTCTTTTGACTCTTCCACTTACCTAGTGACGGAAGTTGCATATCCCATAATCGCCTCCTCGTTGCCTCCGCAAAACCCAAGAAAGAACTTCCAAGCCGAGGTGCACTTAACTGCCACGAAAGAGTTCTCTATAGCCAGAGATTCGGCGTAGTACTTCCAAGATCGTTGGTGGCTACAAAGCACTAAAACGTAAAGGAAAACCGGGATTTAAATTATTCCGCTCTGTTTAATCTTATTCCGGCTCTAGTCACTTTATTTAACACAACTCTACTGCACTCGCCTTCTTCTTCAGAGGTTGGGATTACGTAACAACCAAGTTGTGGCCACTGGCCGCCATTAGGGAAGAAGTCGACAGTACCAACGACTTCGTCGGTTCCGAAGAATCCGTAGTCAGTGTGTATGATGTCGACATATTCTGCGTCCTTGGCGGAAAGAGGAGTTCCCTCATAATAGTGATAAGGACCAATTGGATCCAATCCTGAGGAAAAAGAAGTCCTGGAATTTAAAGGAGGCGCACGGCTGTCGCGAAGATTCTTTCGATTATTATTCAGCTTCCTTTACGTGCCTGTGATTCTCGGAATAGTTAATTTAGAAGATCTGCTAATGTAACCGGAAAGCTGGGCTCCCAATGAGAATCCCACGATGTGGAGCTTCTCGATTTCGAAACCGGAAGTTGTCATCGTCTTCAGCGCTTTGGCAAAGGCTTCACCTACACCTTCCAGCTTGGGAAGATCCCAGTCTTTAGCAACTACCCTATAGTCAGCCGCGATGACATTGTGATCGCCTCTCTGCAAATAGCCTGAAACGTTAAGGAAATTGTGAGAAAGTTAACGATTCCTTTATAGATTTTCAAAAATTGAAAAAAACCGGTGGATCTAATGACCATCCGAATTACCATTGACAATCGCGTCGACGCTTTCGCCTTCTACACTTTCATTCTCTCCATGTATATAAATAACTGTCGGCTTGTTGCGATTCAAACGACAAGGAAGAGTATTCACGTGGCTCAATTTTTCATCGTGAAAATCCTTCATCGTTTTCCTGAAACATTCAATGTGTTTACATAATAGAGCATTCAGCCTTGAGAATTGTACAATCAAATTACTCACCCGGTATAAAGACGAAAAAAGAGCCTCCCCAACTTGGAGGACGAGTCGTCCGCCTCGACTGCAATGAATAAAATGGATCTTAGGCGAATGGCGAAAAATACTTTGGCTCCTTATGGGAGGAGTTTTTACTATAAACTTTGTAAATTCGCCAACGACGACCCTACGAAGTCGTAAAATTCGTCGTTCTCGAAATCGATTCGGAAAATCGCCCAATTCTTCGGAACGTTTTTCCAAACTTTTAAGACTTTCAGTAGCATCGATAGGATACTCACTGGAGTTTATGCAGCAGATCAATAGTAGTAAAGCGGAAATCAGCCGACCGTAATGGACCTTAATACCCATCGTGCCGTAGAGTTCAAATGAGAAGTCAAAAGACAATTATATCCGGGTTCACGATTACAGGCTAATTTATCTAGGCTTTACGTTACAGGAATGTGTATCTATATGTGGGAAAAAAGGGAAAGGCAAAAGTAAGAAAAGGAGAAAAAATAAAAAAGGCTGTCAGTTTGCTCGAGCTATCGGACAGTCGCTCGCGATTAGCCAAAATGAACGAGGAAAGCCGAAACGCACAGAAGCCGAGCCAACTCGTGTACTGCATAATAAAGCAAAAGTTGATGGCTTCGTCCTCGACATGCATTATCAGCTCATGTCTTAAGCACCGTGTCCAGATATTTTCTGACGAAGTCGTATAATAAATAATTGGCCGAAATTGCAATTTGGATTTAAGCAAACATAGATTAGATCTTTTGCGTTATGTATTTTGCACTGCGCTTCTGCACCCATTGCGGATATCTTTGCGTGCACGTTAAAAACTATACTCTTATACAGAGTCTGTCAACCGCAAACTTTATTGCGAATTCATTTTTCTCCCGATAAGAGATAAGAGCCTTTCAAGGACAAACGAAGCTTCAACGAGCCAAGAAATTTGCTAAATCGATTTTCTATAATTCAATCAGATACGCCAGGCAGAATATTGCCTGTTGCTCTGTATCTCCAATACGTATGTAAGCAGAAGCAAATCAGTGCAGCTAATCGATAATTCCAATTCGAACAGTAGTACGCAGATAGCGTTACGTATGAAAATCTAGAGAAAAACAGCACTTGAATTCCACCGATCACGAACTTTGACCCTCACGATATACAATAAACGTAAGTGAGTAAGAAACTTGGCCAACTTGGTAAACGCCAAAGTTCAGGTGGTCCAGGTGTGCCGAATCATGAAATTCGTCAAACATGACACGTCTCATTCTTCACGATAAGAACTTGAAGCTTCAAATTTTTCAAGTCGAAAGTAACACGTAGCGACGACGTACGACTTCGCGCGTTTGCTTGGCTTTGAATAATGACTTTAGTATTTTTTCGAAAATTTAATCATTTCATTTTCCAAATTCTGGCTTTATATATTTTAATGCCACGGATAATGCAAAATTTGAATTTTTCTCTTCCATTCGAACTTCGTCTCTTCGCATCACTCTTTTCGTTCACCACATTCTCGACCCTTTCAACCTTCTCAATCTTCTCATTCGATCGCCGTCATTTTTCCACGAGAAATACTCTCAACATCCCCTGAGCCTTCCGAGTAAAAGAAAAGATATGTTTTATATGTATATGAAATATACATTTTTTGGTGCTTCGGGCTGTTTAAATTGAAATGGTTTCTCAGTACAAGACGCAGAGTCGGAATAAGATATTCTGCCAAGTGAAAAGATGCTGGGCCTCTACCCACGTGTAGCCCCGTTCTGACTCCTCGTCAAGTCAGATCAGTCACGTAGTGTCTGTCGCTGCAGTCAGAAAAGTATAAAAACCTTAATAAATCGACATAAATATGCATTATGCTGGGAAAATCGACAGCTGTATAATTTGACTAAAAAATCGCGATAGTCCAAAAAATCTTAACAGTCCCGAACTGAATGACAAAAATCATTATGAAACGAAGATAAGCTTTAGCTTGATGACGGGGTAAGTCTGCCTGAACTATTATTTCGAAGGACTTGACTTTTATCTTTAACGTGAAATCCCATATTGCCAGGTATAGAAGAACATTAATTAAATGACCGTTTTATATGATCCAAGAAGAAGAAGGACGTGGGGCAATTTAATAGGATAAGAGCCCAGCAGAGTGAGCATGATATATCTGAAAAAGCTACGAGCAGAAAATAATCTTCTTCTCTGGGGCAAAAAAGAAAACTCTCGAACCTTCTAGTAATTTTTCAATAGAAAATAATTATGATATTTCATTCGTCAAAAATTACTTATATCAATCGACTAACGGTAAGATCATTTTTTTTTTCAAAAACAGTAAGAACAATGATCCCTCCCCTCATACGTCCCTCGTGGATCCCTCGTGACGTTGCGCAAAAAAATAGAGTATTAATAATAAAAAAAAGTATTAAGAAAAAAAGTGAAACGTCCCTAATGAGAGCAGAAATTAATTACCGTCACACGTACTCGAATCGCAATAATCCCAAAGACAGGATTAATCGCAGTAAAATCAATTGATCAGCGAGTAAAAGCCATAAGCAGACAGGCTAAATATCACATAAACCTATTACTCTCCGTCTGCGCGTAAGCGAATTCGTTCGGAGCGACCGTCAGCGTCACCGCGCCCATTTTTTTTTTTTTTCTTATTAATTCGACGTCAGACAAAGTCACGGGGGAAAAAACGAGAGAAAAGGAAGGTCTGGTTGATCGAAGGAAAAATCCCAAAAGCGTCGAACTATAATACAATAAGTCTGTCCGTTTCTCCGTGGTGTCCAGAGGCTTTTCTAATTTGAAAGTCTCGCGTCGGAAACACTGAATGGAACGATAACAAGTGACTTTCAAAATTTTCAGAATACGAAATTGTGGAACGAAAAGAGTGTAGCGTAACGAAAATCTAAAAACGGATGTTCAGGGAACGAAAGTGGTCAGGTTGGAGATGCCGAAACTAGGACGTTGTTCACGTAGCGAAAGACGACAATCAGGGTAGCCAAGGTGACCATGCAGGGCAGCCAGGGTAACCAGGGTAGCCATGCGGGGCGGCCAAGGTGATCATGCAGGGTAACCAGGATAACCATGCAGGGCGGCCAGGCAGCTCAGTTTCAACATAGCCGCCGCCACACACGCTCGAGCTGATTCTGACGAGAATAACCAGACAAAGGCAAAGAGGAG